>JAZFAU010000453.1:0-138286 GCA_037178615.1 Dione vanillae | reverse complement strand
ATATAGTTCAATGGTTATAATAATAGATGGCGTTACATACATACATACATACATATCTTCACGCTCTATCCCTAGCGGGGTAGTCAGAGAGAACGGAGCGCCAAACGCTGCGGTCCCTGCATACCTCTTTCGCCTCGTCCACTGTCATTAACCTCTTCATACATGCTCTCCGGGGAGTCCTCATGCTTTTTAACGTGACCTTCCTCCAGTATCTTCGATACTGTGTTTTCGAAAGTCAACCGAGGTCTCCCCTTACCTCTCTTACCACACACTTTTCCATCGTATATCTTTTTTACCATTCATTCGTCACTCATTCTTTCGACGTGCCCAAACCACCTGAGCATATTCTTCTTCATTCTTACTGTGACATCCTCGCCGGTACCTACCATCCTGTGTACCTCTTCGTTGCGGATTCGGTCAGCTAAGCTGACTCCGCATATCCTTCGAAGAGATCGCATCTCCACAGCATTCATCTTTCTTTCATTCTTCTTCTGTAATACCCACGTTTCACTTCCATATAACAGCGTCGGAACCAAAACTGCATTGTGTACGGCCAAACGTGCAGCGACGCTGACGTTCTGCCGTCTCAACAACGCAGCTAAGGCACCGTTCATTCTGTTACCGGCAGCAACACGTCTTTCCACATCCATTTCGTATCTACCATCTCTACTTAACATACTTCCCAAGTATACTACTTCATTCACTTGTTCTAATAAATTTCCATTCACGAAAATCTTGCAATCTGTCCTTTCCTCGTCTCTTTCAAATACCAGAACCTTTGTCTTACTTACATTCAGGCTTAGACCATTAGTTTCACACCCGTCTTTCAGAATGGTGACCAATGCCTGCAACTCGCTTTCTGATGATGCAGTAAGCACTGCATCATCTGCGTACAACAAGCAATTTACCTTCAAGTCACCCACTTTTACACCCATATCACTTTCTTTCAGTCCTTGGAGACAGCTATCCAAATACAAATTGAACAACCAAGCCGACATGGCACAGCCCTGTTTGACACCCGATTGGATGCCAAACCGAGGCGACATGTCGGCTCCTACTCGCACACAGGCTGAGTGATCTCTATAAAGAGACTTTACAGCCTGCAGCAAGGGTCCGCTCACATTGTACCGGGGTAGTATCTCCCACAATTTCTTTCTCAAAACCCTGTCAAACGCCTTTTCCAAGTCCACAAAAGCACAGAAAACCTTTTGGTTTACAGCCAAAACTTCTCTGTGATCATACGGATGGAAAAGATCTGATCCATGCATCCTCTTCCAGGTCTAAAGCCTCATTGGGCCTCCCACAGTAGCCTTTCGGATCTTTCTTGCATTCTTCTCGCTAAAATTTTTGCGTATACTTTACTACCTAAGCTAATCAAACTGATAGCCCTATAGCTTGCACAGTCTATCCGTGAACCTTTGCCTTTATACAAAGGCACGATGACTGCACTTTGCCAATCATCTGGGACCTCCCCCGATTTCCAGCACAAATTGCACAGAAACCAGAACAAGTCCAAGATGCGAGGTCCACCATATTTGATCATCTCGGCAGTAACTCCATCCGCTCCCGCTGACTTACCACATTTCAAGCTTCTTATTGCACTCTCAACTTCTTTTATACTGATTTCGCCATCTGCTACATCAAGACTCGGCTTGTCGCTGTTACTTGAGGCAGAAGCGTCATCACATTCATACATCTCCTTATAGGATTCCGCCCATCGCTGCAAAACGTGTGATCTGTTTGTGAATATCTCACCGTCCTTCGAAAGCACCCCTTTCATTCTAAAGGTTGACGAACAACTCCGTGAATCACTAACTTCTCGCCAGAAAAGCTTCGTGTTATCCCGGAAGTTGCTCGTCAACCTTTCATCTCTTTTACTCTCGTTTATTTCACGCTTCATCTTTATCAGTGCTTTCGTTTGGTGCTTTTGCAGCTTGTACTCTTTCTTTTTAATCTCTCTCATACTTTTATTCTTACCCGAGGCTTTATAATCCTGCAATGCCTTCTTCTTTCTTTCTACAGCATCTTTCACTTCATCATCCCCCATTCGTCACACTTTTTACTAAAGCCTCTTTTCCTTGTACCACATACCTCTGTCGCAGCTTCCACCATGCAGTTCCTAAGGTTCTGCCAGAATACTTCAACGCTTTCATTTCCTGTTCACAACTGTCTAGCTTTTTGGAAACCCTTTCTATATATTCCTCTCTGATCGGTGGATCTTGAAGCTTCCAGCTTCTTATGCGATAATTCGATTCCAAGTATGAACACCTTGTGCGGTTACGTCATCCTACGAACAAACCCCTAAATCTAGCAATTACTAGATAGTGGTCCGTTCCCAAGTCGGCACCCCTAAACACACGTGTGTCCATCACTTGTTTTCGAATCCGCTGATCCACTAGGAATAAATCAATCATACTTTTCTCTCCCATGCGCTCCCACGTATACATGTGAATTTGTTTGTGGTCAAACATCGTGTTTGCCACAAACAAATTCCTTTCCTTGCAAAGTTCCAAAATGAGCTTTCCAGCCTCATTCACTCTTCTGTCACCATATTGACCTAACACACCTTCGTAACCACTTCTCGCGGTTCCGACCCATCCATTCATGTCTCCACATAATATTAATTTTTCATTTCCTCTAACACTGCCTTTTTTTTTTTTTTTTTTTTTTTTTTTTTTGTCGCTGGGAAAAAATGCCATTACGCATCCCCTTCCCGTCGGGGGACGGGAGAGGGGTATGTGGGACTCCCGGTAAGGCGTTCCCGGTATACCCACTAAAAATACCCAGCGGCGCTCCGACCTCACCTGCGTGGAGAGGGCCTGGGAGTCCATAGCGTCCAGGCCCCCGCCGGTGACTGCCCGCCCTACGGCAGGCCCCTCAGACCCCCCCTAGTGGGGAGGGGTCGTTACAATGGCCGGAGTGCACGGCCATTGTGGCCCGACGAGTGGGGTGATCCTGGAAATGCAGGCGGTGGCGCCCCCGCGCCTGTCGCCTGCGGATCACCCCCAGGGACGGAGGGCGACGGACGTTGTGTCCGCCGTCTTCTGCCCCTTCTTCGTCTGCGGAGCGGCGCCGCGAGAGGGTCATCCTCCCGCGTGCGCTCCGCTGCCTCCTTCTGTGACATTACGTCCTCACAGAAGGAGGCTACCGCCGCCCAGGCCTCCTCCCCGCTCAGCATGGCGGCGACCACGCTGGGGAGCGTGAGGTCGGCCCCGACTACTGCCAACAGGACGCGAAGAGGTTAAGCCCACGATGGGCACACCTCCAAGGTGTGCTCCGCCGTGTCCACCGCCGCACCGCAATGGTGGCACGCTGGAGACTCCTCCCTCCCTATCCGGTGCAGGTACGATCCGAAGCAACCATGCCCGGACAGCACCTGCACAAGACGCAGGGAGAGGGAGCCGTGCCGCCGATCGAGCCAATCGCCCAGGACGGGCCCGATGGCGTCCAGCAGCCGGCGACCCGAACGCCGCGGAGGTGAGGTCCTCCGCCCACTGCCGAGTGACGGCGTCCCTCAGCTCCCGGCGGATTTCGTCCCGCTCCCCCGGATCCGGACGACGGTTCAGTGCCCTCTGACCCGCCGTCCACTCGTACATTCTGGCGAGCACCCAAGCCTCCAGCTCCCAAGGATGAGTGCCCGCCAGAACGCACGCCGCCGCAAAACTCACCGTGCGGTACGCCCTAGCCACCCGCTGTGCAATGGCCCTTTGTGACCTGCGGATGGCAGCGGCGTTCTCCCGTCTGCACAGTGAGTCCGCCCATATGGGAGCCCCGTACAGGGCCATACTTTTCAGTATGCCGGCGTATAGACGCCGGCATCGATCGCCGGGACTCCCGACGTTCGGGAGGAGCCACGAGAGGGCGCCCGCTGTTTTGAGCAGGCGCGTCGACAGCTCGGCAAAGTGGGCGCCGAAGCGCCACTTGCTGTCGAGCACCAGGCCCAGATATTTCATCTGGGCCTGCACCTCAACGCGGGCACCCTCAACGAATATATGGGCGTCGGGCGGTCGGCGCTGCCGAGGCCCACGGAAAAATACGGCCTCGGTCTTGTGCAGCGCCACCTTCAGCCCTAGGCGGGATATTCGGTCCACCACTAGCGAACCTCCCGACGAGGCCAAGCTGGCCGCCTCCCCGAAATTCCTCCCCCTGGCAGTGAGGAGGGTGTCATCTGCATAGCAGATGACAGGACGTACCACGGGGGAGATTTCCCCGCAAGAGCCAGTCGAATCCGATGTTCCACAGGAGCGGTCCTAGAACAGAACCCTGTGGAACACCGGACTCGACGCAGTATCTGCGGAGCTCGCCCGACCTGTTGGTTAGGCGGGACTGTCCGATCGCTCAGATAGTCCGCCAACAGACCCCGCAGATACTGGGGCACCCCGTGAAAACGGAGCGCCTCTAGCACGGTGGAGTGGGGAATGGAGTTGAAGGCGTTGACTATGTCGAACGACACAGCCAACACTCCATCCCCCGCGGCCATCGCCTCCTTCACCCCGTCCCTGAGTCGGGACAGGGCGTCCACCGTCGAACGCTCAGCTCGAAAACCGAACTGAGCGTCCGCTAGGTCCGGGCCAATTGTGCGCAGGTGGCAGTTGACGCGGGCGGCGAGGATCCTCATCGAACATTTTTCCGACCTCATCGAGCAAAACGATGGGTCGGTATGCCGAGGGGGAGTCCGCCGGCCGCCCTCCTTCCGAAGAAGGCACAATTGGCCCTCCTTCCATGGCTTCGGGAACCTCTCGCACGTCAGACACGCGCTGAAGAGGTCCCGAAGCCTCCCTCCATCTGGGAGGCGGCGATGGCCACAACTCGTGCGGGGACGCCGTCCGGACCTGGGGCCGTCTTCTTGGCCCGGAGGCAGAGCGCTGCCACCTCCACCTCGTCCTCCGTCACCGGGGGGACCTCCTCGGCCGATGGAGCCGCCACCAGAGGGGCGCTCATTACTGGTGGGGTGAAGTTGTCCCTGCGCGGAAACAGGGACTGGATCACCCCATCCAGGAGCGCCGGCTCGAGGGTCTCGGCAACTGGGGGACCGCACGGACGCAGCTTCTTGCGTGCCGCCTTGTACGGCCTCCCAAATGGGTCAATGGTCAATGGTGGCGCCCCCGCGCCTGTCGCCTGCGGATCACCCCCAGGGGCGGAGGGCGACAGACGATGTGTCCGCCGTCTTTGCCCCTTCTTCGTCGCGGAGCGGCGCCGCGAGCGGGTCATCCTCCCGCGTGCCGCTCCGCCGCCTCCTTCTGTGACATTACGTCCTCACAGAAGGAGGCTACCGCCGGCCCATGCCTCCTCCCCTGCTCAGCATGGCGGCGGACCACGCTGGGAGCGTGAGGTCGGCCCCCGACTTACTGACAACCAGGGCGCGGCGAGGTTCAGACCCACGATGGGCACACCTCCAAGGTGTGCTCCGCCGTGTTCCACCGCCGCACCGCAAAGTGGCACGCTGGAGACTCCTCCCTCCCTATCCGGTGCAGGTACGATCCGAAGCAACCATGCCGGACAGCACCCTGCACAAGACGCAGGGAGAGGGAGCCGTGCCGCCGATCGAGCCAATCGCCCAGGACGGGCCCGATGGCGTCCAGCAGCCGGCGGACCGAACGCCGCGGAGGTGAGGTCCTCCGCCCACTGCCGAGTGACGGCGTCCCTCAGCTCCCGGCAGGATTTCCTCCCGCTCCCCCGGATCGGACGGACGGTTTCAGTGCCCTCTGACCCGCCGTCCACTCGTACATTCTGGCGAGCACCCAAGCCTCCAGTCCAAGGATGGGTGCCCGCCAGAACGCACGCCGCCCGCAAAACTCACCTGTGCGGTACGCCCTAGCCACCCGCTGTGCAATGGCCCTTTGTGGCCTGCGGATGGCAGCGGCGTTCTCCCGTCGGCACAGTGAGTCCGCCCATATGTGATGCCCCGTACAGGGCCATACTTTTCAGTATGCCGGCGTATAGACGCCGGCATCGATCGCCGGGACTCCCGACGTTCGGGAGGAGCCACGAGAGGGCGCCCGCTGTTTTGAGCAGGCGCGTCGACAGCTCGGCAAAGTGGGCGCCGAAGCGCCACTTGCTGTCGAGCACCAGGACCCAGATATTTCATCTGGGCCTGCACCTCAACGCGGGCACCCTCAACGTGTATATGGGCGTCGGGCGGTTGGCGCTGCCGAGGCCCACGGAAAAATACGGCCTCGGTCTTGTGCAGCGCCACCTTCAGCCCTAGGCGGGAGATTCGGTCCACCACTAGCGAACCTCCCGCCGAGGCCAAGCTGGCCGCCTCCCCGAAATTCCTCCCCCTGGCAGTGAGGAGGGTGTCATCTGCATAGCAGATGACAGACGTACCACGGGGGAGATTTCCCCGCAAGAGCCAGTCGAATCCGATGTTCCACAGGAGCGGTCCTAGAACAGAACCCTGTGGAACACCGGACTCGACGCAGTATCTGCGGAGCTCGCCCGACCTGTTGGTTAGGCGGACTGTCCGATCGCTCAGATAGTCCGCCAACAGACCCCGCAGATACTGGGGCACCCCGTGAAAACGGAGCGCCTCTAGCACGGTGGAGTGGGGAATGGAGTTGAAGGCGTTGACTATGTCGAACGACACAGCCAACACTCCATCCCCCGCAGGCCATCGCCTCCTTCACCCCGTCCCTGAGTCGGGACAGGGCGTCGACCGTCGAACGCTCAGCTCGAAAACCGAACTGAGCGTCCGCTAGGTCCGGGCCAATTGTGCGAACTGGTGGCAGTATGCGGGCGGCGAGGATCCTCTCGAACATTTTTCCGACCTCATCGAGCAAGAACGATGGGTCGGTATGCCGAGGGGGAGTCCGCCGGCCGCCCCTCCTTCCGACGAAGGCACAATTGGCCCTCTTTCCATGGCTTTCGGGCACCTCTCGCACGTCAGGACACCGCGCTGAAGAGTTCCCGAAGCCTCCCTCCCATCTGGGAGGCGGCGATGGCCACAACTCGTGCGGGGACGCCGTCCGGACCTGGGGCCGTCTTCTTGGCCCGGAGGCAGAGCGCTGCCACCTCCACCTCGTCCTCCGTCACCGGGGGGACCTCCTCGGCCGATGGAGCCGCCACCAGAGGGGCGCTCATTACTGGTGGGTGAAGTTGTCCCTGCGCGGAAACAGGGACTGGATCACCCCATCCAGGAGCGCCGGCTCGAGGGTCTCGGCAACTGGGGGACCGCACGGACGCAGCTTCTTGCGTGCCGCCTTGTACGGCCTCCCAAATGGGTCAATGGTCAATGGTGGCGCCCCCGCGCCTGTCGCCTGCGGATCACCCCCAGGGGCGGAGGGCGACGGACGTTGTGTCCGCCGTCTTCTGCCCCTTCTTCGTCTGCGGAGCGGCGCCGCGAGAGGGTCATCCTCCCGCGTGCGCTCCGCCGCCTCCTTCTGTGACATTACGTCCTCACAGAAGGAGGCTACCGCCGCCCATGCCTCCTCCCCGCTCAGCATGGCGGCGACCACGCTGGGGAGCGTGAGGTCGGCCCCGACTACTGCCACCAGGGCGCGGCGAGGTTCGGACCACGATGGGCACACCTCCAAAGTGTGCTCCGCCGTGTCCACCGCCGCACCGCAATGGTGGCACGCTGGAGACTCCACCCTCCCTATCCGGTGCAGGTACGATCCGAAGCAACCATGCCCGGACAGCACCTGCACAAGACGCAGGGAGAGGGAGCCGTGCCGCCGATCGAGCCAATCGCCCAGGACGGGCCCGATGGCGTCCAGCAGCCGGCGACCGAACGCCGCGGAGGTGAGGTCCTCCGCCCACGGCGGAGTGACGGCGTCCCTCAGCTCCCGGCGGATTTCCTCCCGCTCCCCCGGATCCGGACGACGGTTCAGTGCCCTCTGACCCGCCGTCCACTCGTACATTCTGGCGAGCACCCAAGCCTCCAGCTCCCAAGGATGGGTGCCCGCCAGAACGCACGCCGCCGCAAAACTCACTGTGCGGTACGCCCTAGCCACCCGCTGTGCAATGGCCCTTTGTGGCCTGCGGATGGCAGCGGCGTTCTCCCTTCGGCACAGTGAGTCCGCCCATATGTGAGCCCCGTACAGGGCCATACTCTTCAGGATGCCGGCGTATAGACGCCGGCATCGATCGCCGGGGCTCCCGACGTTCGGGAGGAGCCACGAGAGGGCGCCCGCTGTTTTCAGCAGGCGCGTCGACAGCCCGGCAAAGTGAGCGCCGAAGCGCCACTTGCTGTCGAGCACCAGGCCCAGATATTTCATCTGGGCCTGCACCTCAACGCGGGCACCCTCAACGTGTATATGGGCGTCGGGCGGTTGGCGCTGCCGAGGCCCACGGAAAAATACGGCCTCGGGCTTGTGCAGCGCCACCTTCAGCCCTAGGCGGGAGATTCGGTCCACCACTAGCGAACCTCCCGCCGAGGCCAAGCTGGCCGCCTCCCCGAAATTCCTCCCCCTGGCAGTGAGGAGGGTGTCATCTGCATAGCAGATGACTGACGTACCACGGGGGAGATTTCCCCGCAAGAGCCAGTCGAATCCGATGTTCCACAGGAGCGGTCCTAGAACAGAACCCTGTGGAACACCGGACTCGACGCAGTATCTGCGGAGCTCGCCCGACCTGTTGGTTAGGCGGACTGTCCGATCGCTCAGATAGTCCGCCAACAGACCCCGCAGATACTGGGGCACCCCGTGAAAACGGAGCGCCTCTAGCACGGTGGAGTGGGGAATGGAGTTGAAGGCGTTGACTATGTCGAACGACACAGCCAACACTCCATCCCCCGCGGCCATCGCCTCCTTCACCCCGTCCCTGAGTCGGGACAGGGCGTCGACCGTCGAACGCTCAGCTCGAAAACCGAACTGAGCGTCCGCTAGGTCCGGGCCAATTGTGCGCAGGTGGCAGTTGAGGCGGGCGGCGAGGATCCTCTCGAACATTTTTCCGACCTCATCGAGCAGAACGATGGGTCGGTATGCTGATGGGGAGTCCGCCGGCCGCCCTTCCTTCCGGAGGAGGCACAATTGGCCCTCCTTCCAAGGCTTCGGGAACCTCTCGCACGTCAGGCACGCGCTGAAGAGGTCCCGAAGCCTCCCTCCCATCTGGGAGGCGGCGATGGCCACAACTCGTGCGGGGACGCCGTCCGGACCTGGGGCCGTCTTCTTGGCCCGGAGGCAGAGCGCTGCCACCTCAACCTCGTCCTCCGTCACCGGGGGGACCTCCTCGGCCGATGGAGCCGCCACCAGAGGGGCGCTCATTACTGGTGGGGTGAAGTTGTCCCTGCGTGGAAACAGGGACTGGACCACCCCATCCAGGAGCGCCGGCTCGAGGGTCTCGGCAACTGGGGGACCGCACGGACGCAGCTTCTTGCGTGCCGCCTTGTACGGCCTCCCAAATGGGTCAATGTCGAGACCCTCCGACATCTCCGCCCTCGCGCTAACCCTGAGCTTCGGCCATTCGCGTCGTCAGGGTAGCCTTCGCCTCTATGTATGCAGCGTAGAGGCGGCCCTCGTTTTCGAGGTCGCGACGACGCCGCCGCCGGCTCCTTGTATATTCCCTCCTGGTGGCCACGCAGGCGGCCCGGAGATCCCCCAACTCCTCTGACCACCAGTACACTGCGCGGCTGGGAGGAGGCCGGTGAGACCGAGGCATGCTTGAGTTGCACACCTCGGTCAAGGAGTCCCTCAGACGGACTGCCGTGGCGTCAACGTCCCGGCCGTCAACAGGAGGCGACAGCCAGTCCTGCACGAAAGCCGCCTCCTTGGCGGCCTCCCGGTCCAGGCGGGTGAGCGCCCACCGCGGACAGTGCGAATGACCTGCGCGGCCCCCCCGGGAGCCCTGTGTGGAGACATCGAACCGCACGTAACGGTAGTCCGACAGCGTCTCCACCAGCTCCACCCGCCAGTCCACAATGCGGGCCGCCAAAGAAGGGGAGGCGAAGGCGAGGTCCACGATGGACCCCCCCTCTCGCCGCACGCACGTGAGGACTGTGCCCCTGTTGAGAAGGGACAGACCGGACGACACGGACCAGACCTCCAGCTCGCGACCTCGGGCATCGGTGGTTGGGTTACCCCACACCACCGACTTGGCGTTAAAATCGCCCACCACCAGTACCCTGCGCTGCACCACTCTGCCAACCACCATGGCTAGGACTTCGAGAAAACTCTCGAAGTCCGTGAGAGGGCGGTTTGGGGAGATGTACACCCCAATGAGGGCCACGTCACCCCACGCGGCGGCCACGTATCCCGGTCCCCTCTCTAAGAGCGAGAGGGGAGGGGAGTCTGTGGAAGACCGCGCTACCAGTGCTACCGAGCCGTTGTCGTCTCCCAGCCAGCTGCTAGGGACAGAATACGGCTCGGCAACAACCGCCACGTCCACCAACCATTCTGCGAGGGTTTGGACCAGTAAATCCTGGGCCGCTCTGCAGTGGTTGGTGTTCGCCTGGAGAATGCGATGGGCTCCGTTCATTCGGTGTTCATCGCATTCCCCTCGGTGGCCGGCGCGGTAACTGGTGTTACGTTGGCGGCGGTGGCAGCAGCAGGTTGCGCCTGCGCTTTTCCCTTCTTAGATGGCGGGCAGCACTTCCTGCCCGTCATCACGTGGTCGGCGGGACGACCACTGGCAGCGCATACTGCGCAGCGCGGAGTCGTAGCCTCACAGGTGGCCGACTTATGTCCCTCTTTGCCGCAACGGAAGCACAGTTCCGTGCGCTCGGCAGTGGAGGGACAGAGAGCCCGGGTGTGGCCAATGCCGAAGCACTTGAAGCAGCGCATCGGCCTGTCTTCAAGTGCCCGGACCCTACCCGAGCTAAGCCCGACCGAGAGGCGACCCTTGGCCAGGACCGCCTTTGCTGCTACGACTGGGCACTCTAGCTGCATAGTGCCCATGCCTCCGCGGCCGTGTCGAATGGCCCGGCCCTTGATGGCTGTGATGGCACAGCCCCCCGCCGCCGCTATCGCGGTCACCACCTCCTCTTGGGTGACCGAATCGTCGAGGTCGGTCACCTCGAGAGCCACGCATTTCACTGGCCTCGCCACCTTGGCCGTGCCGGCGACAGCCTCTTTGAGCTTCGACGCAAAGAGGTCTGCCTTGGTGCCGCCCTGAGACCCGGAGAACTCGAAAATTCGAGCCCCTGTTGGGTCTTCCGGCACGTGACTCTGCCGCCCCGAGTTGCGCTGGGTCGACACTTGTACGAGCCCGCCGCAATACGGACTCGTACGTCTCCCCGCGCTCCGCTGCTTCTTTGGTCAGCGTGAACCACACAGCAGCGGTCTTAGAGTAGCAGCTTCTTCCCTTGTTTTCGGAACCGGCTGGCTGGCCTTAGGCTTGGCTTCAGGGTCCTTATGTCCGACTTCTTCCCCTTCCGCTTCCTCGGTACCACTTTTGTCCAAGGGGCGTTGGAAGGGGTGGTGGAGGGCAGAAGCGGGTCTTCCCTCTCGACGACCGCAGGTGCCGTCTGGGTAGTCGGGGCAGGTGCAGAGGACTTCTTCCCCTTGCCTTTGCCCTTTTCCTTGCCTTTCGGATTCTGCGCTGTGGTCGCTGACGGACCCGGCGCGGTAGGCATCGCCTTGTCCGCCGCGAGAGGAGGGCGAAGCCGCTTCTCCGGCAGGAGCCGGTCTTCTATGGCCGCGAAACAGGTCCTGATGAAGGCCCTCTCCTCCGTGACAACCTTGCGGATGATATCCTCAAGGTTGGAGGGGAGAGGAGCCGTAGCAGGACCTTCCGCGGACGCCTCTGGTCGAGCCATGAGCTCGGCGACGCGCGCGTGCAGCCCGGACACCTCCTTCTGCAGGCGATCTACCTTCGCCTGCAGCTGCCTCGTCTCATCAGAAGTGGTGCGTTGCGCCAACTCCTTGACGATGCCGAGCAAACTCGCTGCCCGGCATTTCAGGGCCTTTTGGAAGGTCCCCTTCAAGTTGGAGGACTTGGATGCCACCTCCAAGATCTCCAACTGGTCCTCCAGTGCCATGCGCTCCATCTCCTCTACGGAGTGGTCCGCGTAGAGGGCGCTGGAGGCGCCGTAGCCGGCCTTCGCTCTGGCGGTCCGCTCCTGCTTCTCTTTCGAGGCGATCCTCTCCTCAAAGTCCGTCTGGACGACGACCCGCTTGGCGGGCTGCTCCGCAGTATCCGGAGATTCTCCGGAGCTTCGTCTGAAGAGGGCCCTCTTCCTCGACTGGCGGCTTGTGGAGCCGCAGTTCGAGCCACTCCTTATGGACTTCCACGTCGGAATAGTCCGACCCGAAGTCGCTCCCTCTAGCCAGGCTGGCCACAGATGCAGCACGGCTGGTTCCCGATGCCGAAGCATCAGCGGGACATGGGTTGGCCCTGAGAAGGGGCCCTTTTTGGTTTGGGCCCCTTTTTTTTTTTTTTTTTTTTTTTTTTTTTTTTTTTTTTTTTTTTTTTTTTTTTTTTTTTTTTTTTTTTTTTTTTTTTTTTTTTTTTTTTTTTTTTTTTTTTTTTTTTTTTTTTTTTTTTTTTTTTTTTTTTTTTTTTTTTTTTTTTTTTTTTTTTTTTTTTTTTTTTTTTTTTTTTTTTTTTTTTTTTTTTTTTTTTTTTTTTTTTTTTTTTTTTTTTTTTTTTTTTTTTTTTTTTTTTTTTTTTTTTTTTTTTTTTTTTTTTTTTTTTTTTTTTTTTTTTTTTTTTTTTTTTTTTTTTTTTTTTTTTTTTTTTTTTTTTTTTTTTTTTTTTTTTTTTTTTTTTTTTTTTTTTTTTTTTTTTTTTTTTTTTTTTTTTTTTTTTTTTTTTTTTTTTTTTTTTTTTTTTTTTTTTTTTTTTTTTTTTTTTTTTTTTTTTTTTTTTTTTTTTTTTTTTTTTTTTTTTTTTTTTTTTTTTTTTTTTTTTTTTTTTTTTTTTTTTTTTTTTTTTTTTTTTTTTTTTTTTTTTTTTTTTTTTTTTTTTTTTTTTTTTTTTTTTTTTTTTTTTTTTTTTTTTTTTTTTTTTTTTTTTTTTTTTTTTTTTTTTTTTTTTTTTTTTTTTTTTTTTTTTTTTTTTTTTTTTTTTTTTTTTTTTTTTTTTTTTTTTTTTTTTTTTTTTTTTTTTTTTTTTTTTTTTTTTTTTTTTTTTTTTTTTTTTTTTTTTTTTTTTTTTTTTTTTTTTTTTTTTTTTTTTTTTTTTTTTTTTTTTTTTTTTTTTTTTTTTTTTTTTTTTTTTTTTTTTTTTTTTTTTTTTTTTTTTTTTTTTTTTTTTTTTTTTTTTTTTTTTTTTTTTTTTTTTTTTTTTTTTTTTTTTTTTTTTTTTTTTTTTTTTTTTTTTTTTTTTTTTTTTTTTTTTTTTTTTTTTTTTTTTTTTTTTTTTTTTTTTTTTTTTTTTTTTTTTTTTTTTTTTTTTTTTTTTTTTTTTTTTTTTTTTTTTTTTTTTTTTTTTTTTTTTTTTTTTTTTTTTTTTTTTTTTTTTTTTTTTTTTTTTTTTTTTTTTTTTTTTTTTTTTTTTTTTTTTTTTTTTTTTTTTTTTTTTTTTTTTTTTTTTTTTTTTTTTTTTTTTTTTTTTTTTTTTTTTTTTTTTTTTTTTTTTTTTTTTTTTTTTTTTTTTTTTTTTTTTTTTTTTTTTTTTTTTTTTTTTTTTTTTTTTTTTTTTTTTTTTTTTTTTTTTTTTTTTTTTTTTTTTTTTTTTTTTTTTTTTTTTTTTTTTTTTTTTTTTTTTTTTTTTTTTTTTTTTTTTTTTTTTTTTTTTTTTTTTTTTTTTTTTTTTTTTTTTTTTTTTTTTTTTTTTTTTTTTTTTTTTTTTTTTTTTTTTTTTTTTTTTTTTTTTTTTTTTTTTTTTTTTTTTTTTTTTTTTTTTTTTTTTTTTTTTTTTTTTTTTTTTTTTTTTTTTTTTTTTTTTTTTTTTTTTTTTTTTTTTTTTTTTTTTTTTTTTTTTTTTTTTTTTTTTTTTTTTTTTTTTTTTTTTTTTTTTTTTTTTTTTTTTTTTTTTTTTTTTTTTTTTTTTTTTTTTTTTTTTTTTTTTTTTTTTTTTTTTTTTTTTTTTTTTTTTTTTTTTTTTTTTTTTTTTTTTTTTTTTTTTTTTTTTTTTTTTTTTTTTTTTTTTTTTTTTTTTTTTTTTTTTTTTTTTTTTTTTTTTTTTTTTTTTTTTTTTTTTTTTTTTTTTTTTTTTTTTTTTTTTTTTTTTTTTTTTTTTTTTTTTTTTTTTTTTTTTTTTTTTTTTTTTTTTTTTTTTTTTTTTTTTTTTTTTTTTTTTTTTTTTTTTTTTTTTTTTTTTTTTTTTTTTTTTTTTTTTTTTTTTTTTTTTTTTTTTTTTTTTTTTTTTTTTTTTTTTTTTTTTTTTTTTTTTTTTTTTTTTTTTTTTTTTTTTTTTTTTTTTTTTTTTTTTTTTTTTTTTTTTTTTTTTTTTTTTTTTTTTTTTTTTTTTTTTTTTTTTTTTTTTTTTTTTTTTTTTTTTTTTTTTTTTTTTTTTTTTTTTTTTTTTTTTTTTTTTTTTTTTTTTTTTTTTTTTTTTTTTTTTTTTTTTTTTTTTTTTTTTTTTTTTTTTTTTTTTTTTTTTTTTTTTTTTTTTTTTTTTTTTTTTTTTTTTTTTTTTTTTTTTTTTTTTTTTTTTTTTTTTTTTTTTTTTTTTTTTTTTTTTTTTTTTTTTTTTTTTTTTTTTTTTTTTTTTTTTTTTTTTTTTTTTTTTTTTTTTTTTTTTTTTTTTTTTTTTTTTTTTTTTTTTTTTTTTTTTTTTTTTTTTTTTTTTTTTTTTTTTTTTTTTTTTTTTTTTTTTTTTTTTTTTTTTTTTTTTTTTTTTTTTTTTTTTTTTTTTTTTTTTTTTTTTTTTTTTTTTTTTTTTTTTTTTTTTTTTTTTTTTTTTTTTTTTTTTTTTTTTTTTTTTTTTTTTTTTTTTTTTTTTTTTTTTTTTTTTTTTTTTTTTTTTTTTTTTTTTTTTTTTTTTTTTTTTTTTTTTTTTTTTTTTTGTGGCAACTCAACATGCCTCGGTATCGCCCGAACTCATCCCAGCCGCGCAGTGTACTGGTGGTCAGAGGAGTTGGGGGGATCTCCGGGCCAGACCTGTGTGGCCAACAGGAGGGAATACACAAGGAGCGGCGGCGGCGCATCGCGACCTCGAAACGAGGGCCGCCTCTATGCTGCATAATAGAGGCGAAGGCTACCATGACGACGCGACATGGCCGAGTCTAGGTAGCGCGGCAGGGGGAAATGGTGGAAGGGTCTCAACGCGGACCGTTTGGGAGGACGGACAAGGCGAGAAAGCAACAAGTTGACCGTCCGTGTGCGGCCCCCCAGTTGCTGAGACCCTCACGAGACGGCGCTACTGATGGGGTGGTCCAGTCATGTTTACGCGCAGGGACAACTTAACCCACCCAGTAATGAGCGCCCCTCTGGTGGCGGACTCCAATCGGCCGAGGAGGTCCCCCGGTGACGGAGGGGACGCGGTGGAGGTGGCAGCGCTCTGCCTCCGGGCCAAGGAAAGACGGGCCCCAGGGTCGGACGGGTCCCCGCCAAAATTGGGGCCTCGCCGCCCCCAGATGGGAGGGAGGCTCGGGAACTCTTCAGCGCGTGCCTGACGTGCGAGAGGTTCCGAAGCCTTGGAAGAGGGCCAATTGTGCCTCCTCGGAAAGGAAGGGCGGCCGGCGGACTTCCCAATCAGCATACCACAATCGTTCTGCTCGATGAGGTCGGGAAAAAGTTCGAGAGGATCTCGCCGCCCCGCCATCAAAGCCACATGCGCACAATTGGCCGGCACGAGGCGACGCTCAGTTAGGTTTTTCGAGCTGAGCGCTTCGACGGTGGACGGACGTCACGACTAAGGGCACGGGGTTGCAGGAGGCGATGGATGCAGGGGGGAGGCGGGTTGCTGTGTCGTCCGACATAGTCACGACTTCAACTCCATTCCCACTCCACCGTGCTAGAGGCGCTCGTCTTCAACGGGGTGCCCCAGTATATGCGGGTCTGGGGCGGACTATCGAGCGATCGGACAGTTTTGTTTTTTAGCCGAACCACAAAGGATGGGCGAGCTCCGCCGGGATACTGCGGAGGTCGTGGATCCAAAGGGTTTCTGTTCTAGGACCGGCTCTGTGGAACATACGGATTCGACTGCTCTTCGGGGAAGTGCGAAATCTCCCACGTGGACGGTCTGTCATCTGCTATGCAGATGACACCCTCCTCATTGCAGGGGGAGGAATTCGGGGAGGCGGCCAGCTTGGCCTCGGTGGGAGTTCGCTAGTGGGGGACCGAATCTCCGCTAGGGCCTGAAGGTGGGGCTGACACAAAGACCGAGGACCGTATTTTTCCGTGGGATCCGGCACGCAAACCGACCCGGACGACCATATACACGTGGAGGGTGCCAGCGTTGAGGTGCAGCCCAGATGAAATATTGTGGCTGTGCTCGACAGCAAGTGGCGATTCGGAGCTAACTTTGCCGGGCTGTCGACGCGCTGCTGAAAAACAGCGTGCAGCCTCTCGTGGCTACTCCGAACGTGGGGAGCCCCGGCGATCGATGCGGCGTCTAATACGCCGGCATCCTGAAGAGGATGGCCCTGTACGGGGCTCACAATATGGGCGGACTCACTGTGCCGAAGGGAGAACGCCGCTGCCATCCGCAGGCCACAAAGGGCCATTGCACAGCGGGTGGCTAGGGCGTACCGCACAGTGAGTTTTGCGGCGGCGTGCGTTCTGGCGGGCACCCATCCTTGGGAGCTGGAGGCTTGGGTGCTCGACAGAATGTACGAGTGGACGGCGGGTCAGAGGGCACTGAACCGTCGTCCGGATCCGGGGGAGCGGGAGGAAATCCGAAAAAAAAAGGGGTCACTACGAGGAAGTCAATACTGCGGGGGACCCCCAACCTAACCTAACCTTTTTTTTTTTTTTTTTTTTTTTTTTTGTCGCTGGGAAAAAATGCCATTACGCATCCCCTTCCCGTCGGGGGACGGGAGAGGGGTATGTGGGACTCCCGGTAAAGGCGTTCCCGGTATACCCACTAAAAATACCCAGCGGCGCTCCGACTTCACCTGTGTGGAGAGGGCCTGGGAGTCCAAAGCGTCCAGGCCCCCGCCGGTGACTGCCCGCCCTACGGCAGGCCCCTCAGACCCCCCCTAGTGGGGAGGGGTCGTTACAATGGCCGGAGTGCACGGCCATTGTGGCTCGACGAGTGGGGTGATCCTGGAAATGCAGGCGGTGGCGCCCCCGCGCCTGTCGCCTGCGGATCACCCCCAGGGGCGGAGGGCGACGGACGTAGTGTCCGCCGTCTTCTGCCCCTTCTTCGTCTGCGGAGCGGCGCCGCGAGAGGGTCATCCTCCCGCGTGCGCTCCGCCGCCTCCTTCTGTGACATTACGTCCTCACAGAAGGAGGCTACCGCCGCCCATGCCTCCTCCCTGCTCAGCATGGCGGCAACCACGCTGGGGAGCGTGAGGTCGGCCCCGACTACTGCCACCAGGGCGCGGCGAGGTTCGGACCACGATGAGCACACCTCCAAGGTGTGCTCCGCCGTGTCCACCGCCGCACCGCAGTGGTGGCACGCTGGAGACTCCTCCCTCCCGATCCGGTGCAGGTACGATCCGAAGCAACCATGCCCGGACAGCACCTGCACAAGACGCAGAGAGAGGGAGCCGTGCCGCCGATCGAGCCAATCGCCCAGGACGGGCCCGATGGCGTCCAGCAGTCGGCGACCGAACGCCGCGGAGGTGAGATCCTCCGCCCACTGCCGAGTGACGGCGTCCCTCAGCTCCCGGCGGATCTCCTCCCGCTCCCCCGGATCCGGACGACGGTTCAGTGCCCTCTGACCCGCCGTCCACTCGTACATTCTGGCGAGCACCCAAGCCTCCAGCTCCCAAGGATGGGTGCCCGCCAGAACGCACGCCGCCGCAAAACTCACTGTGCGGTACGCCCTAGCCACCCGCTGTGCAATGGCCCTTTGTGGCCTGCGGATGGCAGCGGCGTTCTCCCGTCTGCACAGTGAGTCCGCCCATATGGGAGCCCCGTACAGGGCCATACTCTTCAGTATGCCGGCGTATAGACGCCGGCATCGATCGCCGGGACTCCCGACGTTCGGGAGGAGCCACGAGAGGGCGCCCGCTGTTTTGAGCAGGCGCGTCGACAGCTCGGCAAAGTGAGCGCTTGCAACTTTAGTTCCATTGCAATAGGAGTCATGATGTACACCCTTAGAATATAGCCTGAGTCACCTGTAAAATAAAATATATTATCATAATTGAAAAACAAAACAAAGTACTAGTTCAAATGAATGTTACCAGGTAAATAAACATTATCTCTACCATTATTTGAATTAATTAAGTAATACCGGGGAAGATGGATTTTTCTATTTCCATTTTCTTCGCTCTGGCATCTCAGGCAAAGCGCGGCGTTGAGTTCCGCCACTCAACACGCAATGCCTCGAAAACGGCGGAAAGCGGGGACGGAGAAAGCAGGGACTAAGTAACGGAGTGTCTTTACACTAGGTTCGTACGGTTCCTGCAGTTCCCTCTGCCTACCCTGCCATGTGCGGGATAAAGCGTGAAGCTAAAAAAAAAAAAAAAAAAAAAAAAAAAATTAAGTAATTTTTCACAGGATATTGATACCTTATAAAACTGTCATATGAAGCTCTTCCAATAGAAGTATGAACTGATAATATATTTAAATTGCATTAGATATTTAAATGAAATATAAATAAAAAAAATGGTTGCCTGTAAAGTGGGTTTTACGGGCGAAAATTTTACATGACAACGTCTTTTTCTCGGTAGAATATTTATTGATATGATTAATAATTATAATATAAATTGCACAAATTTTAACTATGGAAAATATATGTTGTTTACTAAAACATTGTACATGTGTCAAGTGATACGCGCGGCGGACCGATCATAGTTCGGTGACAGTTGACACATCGTTACGTTACCTTTTTCATATGTGACTCCGAGCCGCAACCTAATTTAAGACGTTGTCACGTCAAAATATAAGTAAACTATTGAGTAGCCCTGCTGGTCGTGACTTGATATTAGTACCTGAATTTGGTTCGAAAACGGATAGACAATCTAGTTGGAAATTAATTTCAAATTCTATGAATCGCAATTTAGACCCTGTATTTTGGATAAATCAAACAAAATTACTTTTAAACGACAGACGGAGCACTAAAAAATCTTTGTAAGAGGCGTAGCAAAACCCGCATCACGCACGGAAATAGCAGGCTGAGTGAAAACTGTATTTAAAGATGTCGGTATCGTTGCAACGCCGGGAAGTGTTCAGTCGCCGGGAAGCGGTTGCTTCTAAAAGTTGGTCTGAAAATGTTTCGGTTGATGATATATTTGCTCGTGGCGATCAGCTAATACTTTCCATAAATTTTATAATCGCGAGGTTTTCAAAAACAATGTATTCCAAAATACATATCAATTATTTATACCACTGATTTAAATTATTGTTTTATACTTAAATTAAAATAAAAATTTCCGTTGCTATACCTATATGAAAAACGAATTATGTACCATTATTAAATATTGTTATTAAATAATTATTTTTTATTTTATTTGTGAATTCAAACATGATGTGGCTAAAATGATGTTTAATCACCTAATGGTTCTTTATTATTTACTTTAGATATGGTTTCATGAAACAATTTTTAGTTGAAAGGTTACTAAAAATAAATATACGATGTGATATTTATTGCTTTTATTATTATTTACATTTTTTTTGGTAAATTCACATTAGGCATAAAAATATAAGTAACATAACTGCCCAGTGTATATAGAGAAAATAATTTCAAATGCCGCGCAATCTCAAAAGAAACTAAAATAGGGCGCGTAGCCGCCAGGTGGCGCCACCGAATTCCGGCTTTTCAGGTGGGAGAAGTACGACAAAAGGTAAAATATCGACGGAAATGGAAATGCTCTCTCCATATAAAAGTTTCCAGTTAGGTAAGTATTTTAATATTCATTTTATTTCAGGTAAAACGCTGCTATTATACAGGTGTATATGTAGTGCCGACCTTAAATAGAAGCGTAGCTTAAACTAGTCTTTATAAATGTAGCAAAATTATAAAAAAAGTTATATTTTTATAAATAACGAAATGTTTTTTTTTTCAAACAAAATTAATAATTTAATAAGCATCTCAAAATAAAACGCCGTGTATGTAGTTATTGTACACTTATCTGTCAGAGCTGCAACGTCGCACAAGTCTCATTCACAAATTTCGAGTTATAAACGGTGACGGGCTGGACACTCGACACATTAACTTAGTTTTACACGAACTCACATTAAACATGCGCCATTTTGAAAATAGGAATAATTAAAAAAAAGAAACATAGTAATAAATTAAAAAATATTAATAATACACAAAACAATCACTAAAGCTTATTTAACTAAGTCACTACATTCTATTTAACAGAGTTATTAAAAATTATTTGAGAAGATCACAGACCGATATCACGCATGTCGCATACTTCAAAGGTGAAGCGGTACGCGATACTGCAGATAGTTCATATAATAGAATTGTGACCAATTGATAGTTCCTAAAATTGACATTACCATTTCCGTTAAATGTAGAGAATAAATCATAAAAAATCTTAATTACACCAACACTTATAACATTTAGTCGGTTGATTCATACTGAAATAATAATATTTTTTTTATTTAAGGTATAAGTCTAAATTATTGTGCTCATACAAATACTAAAAAAAAATTATTACATTTTTATTTTGACTTCAATATAAGTAATAAGTAAACTTCAAAGATAAAATCTTTTATTTTTAAATTACCTTTAAATAAACTTATGTAATTATCAATATGCACATAATTTATGTCATTATTATTACATATATTTAAGTATACTTCAATTTAACTTTAAACAAATTATTAATTGATTAAAACTTACTTCATTGCACATTCTCATGTACAACGATTTTTATAAATGTACTTTCACGTAATGGCCGCAAATAAATGCAATGATTGCAATAAAATATTATTTGTTTTAAAATAAAAATATTAAGTATTACATGTTATAAAGTATATTGTAAAGGAATTATAATATTGTAAAGGAATTATAAAATGTTAAATGATTCTAACTTCATCGTCTATTGGTCAGTTCTTTCGTATTTTGCGCCAATTTTGTGGTAAATGAAAGCGCCACTTCCTGAGTCGTTCAGACAAATAAACGCTTGATAAAAACATAGAAATTTAAAATTAATTAAAATTGTTTTATGACGTTTAGTTTTGGATTAAAACAATAAATTCTATTTAATTATTTTAATTTTAATATTTATAAATGCATAAATAATGTGAATGTATTAACATCCGCTTGATTATAACATTATTGGTATTAAGTAATGCTCCATTAGTAAAGAGAAGAAGAAGAAGATTAAGTAATGCACCTACATAATAAGGACAATATCAAAAATAAATATTAAACACTTTGTGAGAATTTTTTCAAATGGTGTAAAGATTTTGCACATACACTTTTAAAATATGATTATAACTTTATATATGGGCGTATTCATACACATTGTCGGAACGCCTGTGTGTTTTATAAGAGCAATTACTTCTGTTGTAGTATTAACTACTTTTTTACTTGTTTTTATTTTGTTTCACCGTCATATTTCTTATTTCTTTGTTACAAGTTGTACAAGCACGCTCGTTCTTGTAATAAACCAAAAGACTTTTATTTTAATATTTTTTCCTCATAAATCCTTCATGTGGTCAATTTCGAACCGGATACAAAGAACCAGCTGGTATATTTGATAAATATTATTTCAAAATGATTTGTAAGAAGGAGGAACTATTATTTGCAAATGGAATATGGATGAAGTGGATTTATTCAATGGTGTTAAATATTGAACTTTAGTTAAATTTACTAATCTTAACCCAACACTCGGGTAACCTATATTAGCATAAGCTAATTGTATAAGGTGAGTTTGTCGTTATATTATATATATTATATTAAAATATTGTGTTATACTATTTATTGCATACCTACAGCATTGTTAAAAAACGTTAAAACGTACCAATTATTTGTATTTATTGGGTACAGTAAAAATCACATTATTTTAACTATTGTAGTACTATATGCAAGTTATTATGTCTAAGTCAAAACTACGTGTCTAGTTTTAAGGTCCAGTAAGTTTAACGCTTACATTATTTTAACTTTGTTTGTTGTACAAAGCAATACTAGTTATTGTTTAATAGCTGTGTGTAGGTATTTTATTTATTTGTAATATAATATACAGTAGTTTTCGTTAGGTACTGCAAGCAAGGTTAGCGGCGTGCGCAGTTAAAATTGTCGTATCATTGTCAATAGAATTTATTTGTTCACCCTCACGTATATGTTGCGTCGCGTAAATTATATAGATTTTGGTTACTTTGATTTTTTAAAATGTAAATTCGTTTATTTAGTTACAGTTACTTTAGATTCGGTTAATCATCATCATTATTTAAGTTGTTTGTTTAACTTAATCATTGTATAAACATGCATCCCTCTATTGTGTAATATTTTTTCTTTTTTACCGTACATTCTCCTTTGTGTGTTCTCCAATCAACGTGACATTGGCGAAGTGAATTGTGCTCATTAAAAGAAGAAGAAGAATCATTGTATAATTCCAGGTTGATTGCTCTCGACTTCCAGAATATCAGAGGAAGGAGAATTAATGAAAAAGCAAGAAAGCTTTAAAGACCGATTAACTAATTTTCATTAATCTTCATGAATTATTTCGATGCGCTCAATATTAAAACATTAAACGAGTCTGATGTAACTGAGCTATAATTGTAGCTCGGTAAGATTGAATCCTTGTACGAACAATACGATGAGGTACAGATGCGGTTAGAATGAATCGTCGAAGATGTTCGGTCACAGCTCTCTGTATCGATTTGAGTTTGAATCGAAATATTATAAATATTTAGCACAGGCTCAGAGTCTGTTAACTAAGTTTAATAAAGAAAATAATTCGACTAGTACTAATAAAATACTCATGCTAGTAATCATAAGCTTGTTAAGCTGCCTACTATACGATTGCCAAATTTTAGCGGTTCTTATGAAACTTGGTTGGAGTTTCACAACACCTTAACTAGCCTTATCTATACTAACGATGAAATTGATGAAATTAATAAGTTTCCTTATTTACACGGTTCTCTGGAGGGAACTGCTGCAGTGGTAATTCAATCATTCGAATTCTCAGCAAGTAACTATCCAGTGGCTTGGCAGTTATTGTGCGATAGGTTTGACAATAAGCGGTTGTTGTTGATGATGCAACTGCCTGCAGACTTAATTGAGACAATAGAGCTGTCCGAAACGATGCATCTAATTCAATTGTAAAGGGTTCTAAGTTAAAGTCTATGGTGGCGCGTAGTCCTATCAATTCTGATACAGATTTGGTATGGAGGATTTGCCCGAAATGTAAAGGCCATCATAATCTAAATGTGTGCCCACAATTTCATTCGTTTAGTAACAGCGATCGTTTTAAACATTTCTTAGATTACTAGGTATGTTATAACTGTTTTCATAAGGATCATTTTTTTTTAATGTGGTGGTGTGGTGGTCCTGTCAACTCACACACATCTTGTGGTGTGAGTTGACAGGACCACCACACCACCGCATCCTGTTGACTCTAAGACATGTGAAATGCTGTTATCAACCGCTTTAATAAATCTGCGTGACTTTAATGATCGTGTGCATACTGTGCGCGTCGTTGTTGACAGTGGCTGTACTTCGAGTTGCATAATTCATAGGTTGTGTGTGAGAGAGAGACATTGAATTTAGCAACTCGTCTGATAAATAAGTCAATTTTGAGTATAAATAACGTGAGCTCTCACGTAGGTAAAACATGTCGTATTACCATGACATCGTTAGATAACACTTTTTCTGCTGATGTTAAATGTTTTGTTTTACCGTTAAATACCATTCAAGTGTCTAATTGTCAGATAAACATGTCTGATTTAAACGTTCCCTCTAACATTTGTTTAGCTGATCCTACGTTTTAAGAGCCCTCTGATGTTGACATCCTAATAGGCGCTGACATATTCTGGGACTTGTTAGAGTCACACAAAATTAGGTGATGCAAATCCTGTCTTGTGTGAAACCAGGTTGAGTTGCACAGTCTCTGGAATTATCAGTGACAAGTATGTCACATTATTTTCAAAAAATCTATGTTGCAATTTAAGCAACAATGATTTTTTATCCGTTAATTATATAATTAGAGCCAATTTTTCGCGCGCTGAGGAAAGAGGTTGTGAGGAGCATTTTATTCAAAATACGTCACGTTTGGCGGAAGGACTGTTTTGCGTTCGTATACTACTTAAAGTTTAAACAAAGCCCGTCTGTTCTTGGCGATACTCTTCAAAGAGCTACTAGGTGTTTACTGTCTCTTGAGCAAAGGTTGAAAGCTAATTCTGATCTTGAGAAAATGTATCGTCAATTCATATAATAGAATATGAGTTGCCAAACAAAATGACCAAACACGACTTCTACGTGGATGATATGCATACCGGTGGTGACGATGTAAGTCTAGTTCAGTTAATTCGTACGAAAGTCACTAAGCCTCTCTTGTCAGCGTTTATGCCATTTAGAAAATGGATATCAAATGGACCAAGCCTAACCAAGATCAGAATGTACTGATGCATCAGGTAATTTAAATTGTAAATAAAATTTAGTTCCTCTCAATTCAAACATTTTGAATTCCTATCAGAAACTCAACTTGATGTTTTCTTATGCGCTGTCATTGATAACGGAACGTTATGTGGTAGATTAGTTCAGTTTGAGCGTTTTTCGAACTATTTACGTCTCATTCGTTCCGTAGCGTATGTATTACGACTAGTTACATTTTGCAAAAAACAATTACCACGTTATAAGTTTTTATCTGAAGATTAAATAAAAGATGTATCGTATTTAATTATTTTAAAATGTCAAGAGGAGTCTTTTTAGAATATAGTTTATTGATTAAAAAGCAACGTTTACTTCTCTTGAAATTTAATGTTTATTTAGTGAAAAATAATTTAATGCGTGTTGGAGGATGACATGACCATTTACATCATATCCAGACCATATGACCAGGGAAAACCCACTTATATCTTTTCTGAAAACAGTAACCTTTTTCGTTGGTGCGTATAGTAAAGTATCATCATCAGCAAGTGTTGGGAAATTGTAATTTGACGTACGAGCAATTCAACACTGTTTTAATTTAATTTTGAACTCACGTTCACTAACGCTATTGTCTTCAGATCCTGATGACAACACGCCGCTGACTCCTCGTAATTTACATCATCAGTCGTCAGTTTACTTGCTTATATCACTGCAAAACTATAAAGATCTAGCCACAAATTATTTCACTCGTTTTAACAAATTGAGCATCTCCGTCAACATTTCTGGACGAGATGGAGTAAAGAGTATGTTGCTGAATTGCAATAACGCGCTAAGTGGCGTTTCTGAAGAGATAAGTTACAGCTTAATTCCCTGGTGGCAACAAAACAGGAAAATCTACCACTTCTAAAATGGAAACTCGGATGAATGGTTGCAGTTCATCTGGGGTACCGATGGAGATATACGTGTTGCTGACATACAGACGTCAACGGGTGTACTACGAAGAGCTTTTAATAGAATCTGCCCGTTACCAATAATTACTTCTGGTTAAAAGTTTCGCTTTCAACGCCCGGAGGCATGTTGGAACACCTGTCAGTTTTTTAAGAGCAAATACTTTAATTGTAGTATTAACTAACTTTGTGCACTTGTTTTTTATTTTTGTTTCGCAGTCATATTTATTATTACTTATTACTTTGTTACAAGTCGATCAAGCACATTCGTTTAATAAACCAAAAGACTTCATCCAGACCCGCAGCAAGTTATTTTAATACTCTTTTCTCATTAATCCTTCATGCCGTACGAAGATTCGTTAGTATACCTAATTAGTTATTAGTTTGTTAGATTGTGTTTTTTAAATCTATTACTATTTTCTTAAAACTAACTAACCAAGTCCACATCTATATTTTGACAAAATGCAGCATTTGTTTTAGCATTGTTTTAGTATTTTTATGCACAGACAGATTTACTATATGTATAGATATAATAAATCTGTCTGTGCATAAAAATACTGTCTGTGAGGACCGTCGTGGCGCAGAGGCATAGCGTCTACCTGTTAAAGTGACGGTTTATGGGTTTGATTCCCACTCGGGGAAGATGGATTTTTCTATTTCATTTTCTTCGCTCTGACAACTAGGCAAAAAAACACGGCGTTGAGTTCCGTCACTCAACACGCAAATACATCGAAAAAGGCATAAAAGCAGGGACAAGTAACGGAGTGTCTTGACACTAGGTACCTACGGTTCCTGAAGTTCCCTCTGCCAAGTGCGGCAGTTAAAAAAAAAGATGTATACAGGGAAGGACAGTCGTAAAATATAATTACGTTCGTTACGTTACGTATAACATAAAACTCAATACGTTGGATTTATTGTAACAGTTTATTTCGTTTATACTTTAATGTTTCATCTGCATATTTTATAAAATTATAAGGTAGATTGAAAATGCATTCTGTAAACAAACGAGTTTATTTCGTCTCTATCAAAAGAAATTCGACTTATCTTCGATCACGTTATTTCGTCGTATAAACTATTCATATAATATAATTTTATTTACAATAATAGTAATAATAAACGCAGTGCGACGGGGCCTCCCCGCACGGGATCGAGGTCAGGAGTGAGGGCGGCTGTGGCGCTTATGTGGGCGGTGGCGGAGGGCGCGGCTTGGCGGTGGCGTACGCGATCTCACTGAGGCGCACGTCGATTGGCGCGCGTTCATCGTACAGCGTAGGCGCCTGCAAAATGATGCCAGCTGATCCCACCAGCACCGCCAGCGTAAAGATCCACAGGAATAGCCGGTCCAGGACCATTGCCACGTACTTCCAATCCTCTTTCACCTACAAGTGATGCAAAAGTGTGTAAGTATATTTTCACAATATAAGCAGGATACGTAAAGAGTGAAGTGCTTGTTAACATACGTGACGCGTGAATCTTACCCGTGTCGACTCTTCCTCTTTCCTCGTTTGGTCGGCAATATAATTGATGCCATCAATAGCCTTGTGCAGTTCGGGGCAACGGTGCCAGCGGCGCAACGCGTCACATAGCGCGGGCGCGTCGTGCAGGCGGCACGCGCCCGGCGACGGGGAGCGGTCGCTGCCCGCTACTGCGCCCAGTGCGCTTGCAGATCCCATACCTGAACCCATGGCCGTCCCCATACCCACAGGTCCCACAATAGGGGACCAGCCTTCGCTTGTTACGAGTCCCGCACTGAAAACAAATAAATGCATGAAATCTGCAGTAAATACAGTATAATTAGTAAAAAATTGTATGTATACTTACAAACGACTTCGATGTGGATCAAGGCGATAATGAGGGCGCCTCATCACAAGGAGACGCGGAAGGACGTGAATGAACACACGACGTACCCACGGTGCCATCGTATGCGTTTGCGGTGAACGAAAATGCACGTTGAGCACAACAACGGTCACACAGATACTGCAACATATAATAATATAAATAATAAAGAGAGCCCTGAGAAGTACTACTGCAGAGCGTACGAATGAAGTGTTTTAATACATATAAAATACAATAAAATTAATAAAAGTGAAAAAAAGAAAACATAAAATGTTCTTACCTAAATGTATCGAGGATCATTGTAAAAAGCACGAATTTTCCGAGCAACGGTACTACAAGTGAGGTAGGTGGTATAATTTCAGCGAGCAACAAGAAGAACACGGTGAGTGAGAGCAGGATGGAGATAGAAAGCGACACTTTTTCGCCGCTGTCGGAGGGGAGGTAGAACACCAGCACGGTCAAGAACGAGATGCCCATACACGGTATGATCAGGTTCACCGTGTAGAACAAAGTCTTACGCCGCATTGTTATGTTGAACGTTATGTCCAAATATGGCTCGTCGCAGCAAGTGTAGAACTTCTCGTTTCTGTGCAAGATAGACAAATTTAAAGATATTTTAGAACAAATAAGTTTTTAAGTATTTCATATTACTAATAACACGTTCTGATTACCTCACAGCAGGCACCTCCAAGATGTCCCACTCCTACAGAGGTGTAGAATTCACTAAGGTCGACGCCTAGTTCTACTACGTTAGTTCCGCGCGCTTCATCAATATGTCTCAAATCCACCTGAAACATATATATATATATATATATATATATATATATATATATATATATATATATATATATATATATATATATATATATATATATATATATATATATATATATATATATATATATATATATATATATATATATATATATATATATATATATATATATATATATATATATATATATATATATATATATATATATATATATATATATATATATATATATATATATATATATATATATATATATATATATATATATATATATATATATATATATATATATATATATTATATATATATATATATATATATATATATCTCTTAAATAATTGATTATGTTTCACTAAATATGATCGCAGTCATCAAATTTAAAAAAGAAAAAAGAAATAGTATGCATAAATATAATACCTGAAAACCATCATATGTCCAAGATCCAAATTTCATAATGCATGTCTGTTGATCAAACGGAAAGTACTCCACATCGATCTCACAGGAAGACTTGTAAATGGCAGGAGGACGCCATTCCACGCGACCAGTGTAGTTGAGCGTCGCCTTAGTGGCCAACGTCACCTCGAAGTTTCCATCAGCACTGAAAATGATTGAATTAATAATTTTTTACTTTATTATTTTTTTCTTTTTTAGCTTCACGTTTTATCGCGTATGGCAGAGGGAACTGCAGAGACCGTGGGAACCTAGTTTTAAGACACTCCATTGCTTAGTCTCTGCTTTCTCCGTCCCCACTTTCCGCCTTTTTCGAGGCATTGCGTGTTGAGTGGCAGAACTCAACGTCGCGCTTTGCCTAGTTGCCACAGCGAAGAAAATGGAAATAGAAAAATCCATCTTCCCCGACTTTGGATCGAACCCAGAAACCGTCACGTTACAGGCAGGCGTTGCGCCTCTGCGAAACGACGGTCCTCTAGTAATTTCATTAAATAGGGAAAAGCCAAAAACTTACTTATTATAAAGAACTATGTCTGGTCGCCAGATATGGTCGGACGGCACGTGGAGCATTTCCACGCCGCCATACTCACGCGGCTCCCATGACAGCTTATAATCGTACCAGCTCTGCGAAACATTATTTGTATAAATTACATTATTTATATATAAAAGCATCAATAATGTTTCTGTCATTTTTTGATAAAATTTTAATATTATCTCACCTGTTCCACCCACAGATTTGTTGTCATAATTTGATTCTTCAAATTCTGCAATAACATAGTATGAGAGTTATTAGTATATCAAAATTAATTCAATGTAGTATAATAAGTAGAGATTTGTTTTGCTGGTGATTAAGAATTAAAAAAGCAAAGCTGCGAACGAAGGCAAGGTATATGTATAGAAGCAACTCACAACGTCAATAAGCTGGCTGAGCTTGAGTTTGATGCGCACGGTGAGCGCGTCGCTCACGTTAAGAACAGGCCGCACTATTGAATAGCAAATTTATCTGCGCTTACATACAGTACTAAGCTTTTTGCGTAATATTGCAACATTTTTTAATAATTACTTTCGTTCTGTTCATATGCCTTGTTGCTATCAATGGACCGGAATGGTGACGCCATCATTGGACCGGTCCAATCAAAGAAACTTAATAAATAGTGATTTTTTATATTGTAAATTGAATATTTTAGTATTGCATGTAGATGGATATCTACCTTTTACTTATAATTGGATTATATTTATATATTCCAGAAGAAGAAATAGTATTGGTTACTAGTATGAAACTCACTACAGAATCTTTAAAAAAAAACTATTAGATTAAATGAAACAAGTCGAATGTATGTCGTTCCAAAAGCCACATTAAAAAGACGATTAGATGGGAAAAATCAAAAAACTATGGAAGAAATTCAAATAGTGGGTTCAAAAGGAGATCTCCCTAAGGCTTTAGGAACTGAATTTAGCAATCACATATTGAATGGAGAATTCTTTTTTTAGTTTTACTCTCAAAGATGTCAGGCAGTTTGTTTTACAATTAGCTTCCAATAAAATTAAACATCGTTTTAATAAAACCAAAGAAGCTGCTGGATAAATAGTACTATGCTTTCATGAAGTATATCCAGATATAAGTTTCCGTCAATTAAGAGCTATTTATGAGCAGTACAATTTTATAATCGATGTAATAAAAAAAAATTAATTAAAAAAGTAATTCTTATTTAGTGCTTCATTTGCGTCGCCTTCATTGGACCATTAATACAAATGTTTCAAAGTCCAATGATAGCAACTTAGTGGTCCATTCATGGCGACGGTGGTCCAAAGAAAGCAACTCGTCATTGAAAATTTATATTAGAATAGTTCTAAAACCTCTCAACTTTCATTGCCAATAATTTATATATCATTAATTTACGTAAAAAAGCATCGGATACCATTAATTGTCTTAATTTGTAGGTGATATTTCATGAGATATGGTGTCACAAAGTTAAGTGGTCCAATGATAACAACCTTCCCCTATATATATATATATATATATATATATATATATATATATATATATATATATATATATATATATATATATATATATATATATATATATATATATATATATATATAATATATATATATATATATATATATATATATATATATATATATATATATATATATATATATATATATATATATATATATATATATATATATATATATATATATATATATATATATATATATATATATATATATATATATATATATATATATATATATATATATATATATATATATATATATATATATATATATATATATATATATATATATATATATATATATATATATATATATATATATATATATATATATATATATATATATATATATATATATATATATATATATATATATATATATATATATATATATATATATATATATATATATATATATATATATATATATATATATATATATATATATATATATATATATATATATATATATATATATATATATATATATATATATATATATATATATATATATATATATATATATATATATATATATATATATATATATATATATATATATATATATATATATATATATCTCAAATAATTGATTATGTTTCACTAAATATGATCGCAGTCATCAAATTTAAAGAAGAAAAAAGAAATAGTATGCATAAATATAATACCTGAAAACCATCATATGTCCAAGATCCAAATTTCATAATGCATGTCTGTTGATCAAACGGAAAGTACTCCACATCAATCTCACAGGAAGACTTGTAAATGGCAGGAGGACGCCATTCCACGCGACCAGTGTAGTTGAGCGTCGCCTTAGTGGCCAACGTCACCTCGAAGTTTCCATCAGCACTGAAAATGATTGAATTAATAATTTTTTACTGTATTGTTTTCATTTTTTCTTTTTTAGCTTCACGTTTTATCGCGTATGGCAGAGGGAACTGCAGAGACCGTGGGAACCTAGTTTTAAGACACTCCGTTGCTTAGTCTCTGCTTTCTCCGTCCCCACTTTCCGCCTTTTTCGAGGCATTGCGTGTTGAGTGGCAGAACTCAACGTCGCGCTTTGCCTAGTTGCCACAGCGAAAAAAATGGAAATAGAAAAATCCATCTTCTCCGACTTTGGATCGAACCCAGAAACCGTCGCGTTACAGGCAGGCGTTGCGCCTCTGCGAAATGACGGTCCTCTAGTAATTTCATTAAATAGGGAAAAGCCAAAAACTTACTTATTATAAAGAACTATGTCTGGTCGCCAGATATGGTCGGACGGCACGTGGAGCATTTCCACGCCGCCATACTCACGCGGCTCCCATGACAGCTTATAATCGTACCAGCTCTGCGAAACATTATTTGTATAAATTACATTATTTATATATAAAAGCATCAATAATGTTTCTGTCATTTTTTGATAAAATTTTAATATTATCTCACCTGTTCTACCCACAGATTTGTTGTCATAATTTGATTCTTCAAATTCTGCAATAACATAGTATGAGAGTTATTAGTATATCAAAATTAATTCAATGTAGTATAATAAGTAGAGATTTGTTTTGCTGGTGATTAAGAATTAAAAAAGCAAAGCTGCGAACGAAGGCAAGGTATATGTATAGAAGCAACTCACAACGTCAATAAGCTGGCTGAGCTTGAGTTTGATGCGCACGGTGAGCGCGTCGCTCACGTTAAGAACAGGCCGCACTAGCTTATTGTAGTTGCTGAGCAGGTCGTCATACAGCCGCTTCGCATCCGGGTTCCCAGCGCACCCTGCACACACATACACATTGAGTTGACTGACTGACATTGAACAGGTATGGCACACGAGGTGGTAGATGTGACGGCGTAATGGCGTACCGGCGAGCAAGAGCGCCAGCAGCAGCAGTCGCGCCGCGCGGGCGGGCAGGGCGCGTGCGCGCATCGCGGCGCGCACATGGCGTCAGTGCATCGCGCGCCGCGCCACCGTCCGCTACACGCCGCCGCCCGCGCCGCCTGCAACCCCACGCCGACACCCTCGCTGTGTGACACCTGCAAAACAAGATACTTGTCATATGTCAGATGCAAACAGACGCAAGTTCTAATATAAATTTATCTGAAGACCCATAATGCAATACTGGTATTTATGATATCATAAAATAGAAGAAGATGGAGATGTATCTATATAGAGATAAAGTTAAGATACTCAAGATCAGTTCAAAAGAATTATAAAACTATTAAATGAAAAAATGCATTTCAGCTTAGACACTTTGAGGACAATTATTGAAATCATGATAAATGGGAATATGTATCTGACGCAGTAGTCAATAATAAAAAACGAAATAGGACGCCCTGCTTGAGCTTCCATGATCCGTCCTAAGCACTAAGCTTAATATATGTGCACTACACTTAAATATTTGATAAAGAACTTAAAAGAATTAGCCTCTAAACCATGAGATACCAAGCAAATTATATTCGTAACCTGCTGTTTGCCTCAACTGTGTTAAAACATTTTTTTCTTGTATAGTCTGTACGTCTTTGTCTAATAGGTATTTATGTTTATTAAATATGTTACTATTTCATTCGGGAAATAAACGTACAAGATAGGAAGAGCTAAATTACCAACTATGTAAATAATTATAATTACACGGCGGCATTGCAAAGTGTCGCTTTGTCTTTATATAAATATACTTGCGCTACTTTGGTAGAGCATTTGAGATATTAAATAACTTGCTATCATCTGAGAGACATTATATTTATTCTATATAACATACATTTGGGATGACGTTATTAAATATTTTTTTGCATCAAAACAGTTCTTTAATATAGAAATTATTTGCAATGCAATTCCCAGGGCAAATATCTTATATACCCATGTTCCCAATTTTGATTACTAAAAACGTCGTAACGGTCGCTGTGTTGTTAACAGTGAGATCTTACTTTTAATTAATCTCGTATATGAAGTAAAGGCTGAGTTATTCTGAGTTAATTTGAGTGTTTTACTCTACTATTTAAAGCCTGAATTTGAGACATTCCTAAAGCGATAGATTGCTTTTACGGATAAAGTTAATAACTTATCCACGTGAAAAAGACATCCCTTTTTAATATAAAATTCAATTTTTTACGTTTTTATTCTAAAAACTGTGAGTTTGTATAATAATCAAATATAACAGTTTATTAATATTTAATTTTTATTTGTAATACTAGCACTACTAGACATTATCTGTTCATTAAAAAAAAAGCATCTAGAACGAAAGACTCTACGAAAGTGATTGCAAGTGATTCTTCAAATTGCAAACTTGTTTCGTTAAATAAGATTTTCGTCGGTACAAAATAGTACAGTATTTCAATAAGGATTCGTAAGCAGACTATTGAATAGTAAGACTATATATATTATTCGTTAGCTTTATAGCACAAGGGTTGTAATGGGTAAATTTTACTACATATTACTATTAAATATTGCAGTAAATAAAAAGTATTGAATAACATTAAATTACTAAGTCTGTAGGTTGATTAATATGTTTTAAAATTAAGTAACAAAATTCAAACAGATTCGAATACTCAATTGTATAAATTTTTTGGAAATACTAAAGTAGCTGCACCCGTGTACACACTTTCTTTAAGTAAATTTTAGACAAACTTGTATGATATTCCTGAATGCATCTAACAATGACGTCAGTACTCCGTCTCCGTGCATGTCCCACTTGAACCACTGGTGACGCTGTGTTGCTGTTGAATTTTATGTTAATAATTGGCTTAAAAGATGGCACATAGTTGGTCAGCTTGGTCGTACGACCTATGTATACATGTAGTCGGCTTCATTTGTTCTCCGTAGTTGGCATTTGGCGTTGAAATTTTGAAGTCACTGTTGTACGTGCTTGTGCAACTTTTATATTAGTGGTGTGTCATTATTTCGATCTTTCGAGGCACATTGAAAAGGTGTTTACCACATTATCTCCTTTTTCTAATAGTAAGTTAAGAGTATAAAACTGTCGCCAGGGTCAAAAAGCAGTCTGTCGTCTCATGTCTGTCATGTTTCATATTAAACGTTGCCATGCTGTAAAATTTTAGTGCCTCGAACACGGCTCTGCCAATAATTTCCTAAAACAAATTTAAAACTGCTCGATGTCTTCTTTATTTCCCTACAAATGGACGAATGTGAACTCACATTCTGTTATTTTAATTGTGAAACGTGAGTCTACCAAACTCGCAGCCTCAAATTACCAAAAGCTGTGCAACGCACGCCATTTGAGCTAATATTCCCTATGCTAAGGTGTTATGATTTTGATTCAGCTACCGAAGTATTTAAATTGCAATACTTGTTTCAACGTTATTACACATTATTTTATATTAGACCTATCCTTATGAACATCACGGAGTGGCTGTTTTAAGACTTGGAAACTAATCCGAACGGATGGCAATAAGCTTGCGCCCAGTCAACATAATCCTAGTTGGACTCGACTGAATCGGTCAAATAAACGTCTTCCGCGAACGAAATATCTAAAAATGAGGTTCGAACTAGGAATGATAGAAAATACTGAAAGTTTGGCCCGATTTTTTTACAAGATCTTAATGCACATATCATTATCGTATTTAATTATATTAAAGAAAAAAGTGTCCACTTGACCTCTACGTGGATGGAAACTACATCGCAGAACCATACACTGCACATGAACTCTATATGATTGCGTCTTGATGGAAATAATATCACTTTATAATCGAATTAAATCATAGTTTAAGCAGTTAAAGAAAAAAAAGTAGCAACGAAATTGGTACATAAGGTAGTTGTGTATAAAAGAATATTGTAAAGCATTTTGAAATTTTTGTAGTATGCTTCTGTTTCTAAAATAGAGAATCTTTCAAACAGTTGGTGTCCGCAACCACATTCATATGAATTTCATGATTTCCGTACAATTATTTAAGGTCTTTAAAATGTTAACAGAAATCTGGGTGGTGCCATTTCTGTATATGTAATACACAACATTACGTTGATCTCGTAGAGTGCTATGGTAGCGTATAATAACTTTTTTGTAGAGGAAACTCTAAAAAAAAGTGAAATCTCGTTTTATTGTGCGTCTGCCAATCTTTTTTTTAAGGTCATGTAATGAAATCTGAAAATTACGTCTACTATTATATGTTTAAAAGTCCCTTAGAGTGTAGGAAAAATCTTATAACCATTTGTTTTTTATTAATTTCTAAATATTCTTAAAATATTCTATTCTACACGGTCCAGGTTCACTTTGTCAACAGTTTTGAGTGGATTTATACTGAATATGGTAAATAATTTATATCTTAGTAATCGCTTGGTTTTCCTTAGTATTGCCTCAAATAATATTTTGACTATTCACCGTATCCAAGTTGAACATGAGCCAAAGTTCGAATTTTTTCTAAGAGATCATGGGAGTTTGAGTGTGTAGGTAGGAGTTTATAATAATTATATTATTCAGAACTAAGAATCACTTTCTTTCCAAAGTATTCTTGGAAATAGGCATAGTGCTTTTAAGTATATAAAAGTGTGCATCGGTTGCATTGTCACGGGAATACTCGTAAGCAAGCTTTTTCATTGTTATCCAGTAATGGCACTGCTATCTATCATGTGCGATAGTTTTTATACTTTCTCAGAACAGACAGGAAAGACAAAAGAAGTACGAGAAATAGGACAGCTACTTTGACGTTTAGATTATTAAAACTGACTGTGATAATTCAATCTTCTAATTTTACATTTTCTCACAAAGGTAGCTATCTCGTTTTTCTATTCCTCAGTTAAATTATGAAGTTCGGTGCTCTCGTCTCTGAGTCGTATATAAATTGTATAATATTAAAAATTTATGTGATATTAGAAAAAGAAATTTGAGGATTACAGATACGATTTTCTCTTGATGTAAAGCCGCAAAGAGCCGAATGACAGCTAAACGAAGATTTTTAGCGCATAAAATACGAGCCCTTATAGTTCTTAAAGATTTCGAATTTCAAGTGAGACATTGAATTATATTATGTTTCACTCACATTTTTAACTATGATTATTTTTGTATTACTCTGTGAAAAAAAAATAAAATAGTTGACTTACTTAATAATAATCACATTATATAAAAACTAATTTTCATAATCATTAAAAATAAGTTTGAAACAAATTATTGAAAACAATTAATGAAACAGATAATTATATTTATTTCTAAATATAAATAAAATTTATGAATATCCTATAATGCATACTTAAACTATTATTTTTTACTTCATTCTCAGCGCAAAGGTCTTTTAAAGTTTCTAGTATATTTTTTATATAACACAGCACTCGCACGACGTTAACATTGAAAAATTCAAATAATTTTAGTATTATATTAATCTACTAACCCTTTCCTTTTGTGATTTGAAAGTAATTATTAAAAAATAAGCATATTTTAGAACAATTCACTGAGGCACAACAGTCATACAAGTCCACAGTGTGGAGTCGCGGTGGCGCGGAGCACTCGCGTGGATCGCGTCGCGGTCGCACTGTCAGTTCATGGTAGCGATGCGCAGCGGCGGAAGAGGCGGCAGGCAACGAGTCGCGACGCTCGCTCGGCAGCGACTGGGGTGACGCGGCGGCGCGCCCCGCCCGCCCGCCCGCCGCCCCGCCCGCCGCGCCAACCGCCCTGAGCACAGCGCGCCGCCGCGCTCCGCGACACGCATGGCCTCGCGACTGCTACGCGCTAGCTACGCGCTTGCTACGCGCTACAAGCAAAAAAATCTTTATGCTTAGAACAATATGGTACTAAATCTCTGTTTTGGCAATGATCTTAAACATAATAAAAAAATACAAGTTATTTTAAACAGAAGAATTTAAATATTAATATATTTTTTATTTAATATTGTAATAGTATAAGCTGTTTACAAAATGTATTACTAACATTTAAAAAAAAACGATATTTTACTTTTTTCATTGTAAACGATTTATAGAATGTTATTCATAAAAAACTAATAATTAGGCCGCCTTATATAAGTGTGAAATATAGTGTCTTAGTAAATAAATAAATAAATATTGAATTTCCTCTGTCTCTTCTGGTAGTTACAGAAGATAACGTGATGCAATTTAATATTTATTTACTCTTTTATAAATATGTATTTCTAATAAATAAATATAACCCAATTATAGAAAGAATATTATTGTTAGAATGAATTTAATTTCCAATTGAGTAAATATTTATTGTGCCTTAAAATTGCGCACTGGCTTTAAAATGTGTAGTATTGGGCTAAGCGATAATAATCTAAGCTCAGCAACAATCAGAATAAAAATAAAAAGAATTAAATAATAACTAGAGAGCAAAGCTTAAATTGAATCAAGGGATTATATGAAGATGCTGTGAATTACTAATTTTGAATATATATTTAAATTTTCTTCTCGAGAGACCAGATACCCGGTAATTATATAAAAAATCTTCGCATCAGTATCGGCGACGGCATATAGAAGGCATCGTTGGGGCGCTCCGTCTAATTTCCTTGTGGCATGGAATCAATTACAGTTGGATACGTGTTCTCGCAATATATAATTAAGCTACTAAAAGTAGTGTATAGACGGCTTTTTGTTTCTTTTTAAGTTACCAAGTTTTATATTTGTTTGTTGTTCGTATTTTTCGGCTTTTTGTGTTTATAGTAATATGTCAGAATGTTCAATGTCTAATATTTTAGGCAATACGTTCGGTTTATAAACTGACAGATGAGATTCAAAATGAAAATAATTACATAACTGAATATTTTTCTCTTTGCAAAATATCCACTCATAGATGGCTTATGGCTCTATTCTAAGGTGTTTTGAATATTTTTTGTTTAATTTACAGTATTGATAAAATATATTTGATTATAGAGCATTGCAAGTTTGTTAGAATTTATTTGAGCGTTAAATGGAAAAGAGACTTAAAGCTTCAATTTTAGCGAAAAAACCCTGAAGATGAAGCCTTGATAAGTAAATGCACCTTTTTTTCTTACAAGTACAGGATTCTAATTTCATGAATGAATGTTTCTTTACCATGTAATATAATAATAACATATATTTACTAAAGTATACATTGCACATTTTATAAGAAAAATTCCTTATAACTTGAAAATTAAAAGCAGAGCATCATTGAATTAGAGGAAACGAATGTGAATTCCAATCTGCGAGAGCATAACAACGTTGGCAGGCATCCACTAATGAAGCGGAATGAATTCATTGTAAGCGCAAGCTGTCCAGGTAGGTTGACCTCTCAGTAGAGTAGGTATAAAATGCATATCGGAGTTAGGGAATGTTGGTCGGCTGGTAGTCTGTAGTCGGCCCAAGAGTTGCACAACTTGGTGGTTACAATCCGTCTTGCTCTAATTGATAAAGGAGCTGATGCGTTGTTATTGAAAGTGTTTATTTAGATAAATATGCTTTGCCTGCATGAGAACTCCCCGTATAGCATGTATGAAGAAGTTAAGTTAAGACAGTGGACGCGGCGGAAAAAGGTGTGAAGAGACCGCAGCGTTTGGAGCTCCGTTTTCTAGTAGTCACCTACCCCGCTAGGGATAGAGCGTGAAGATATGTGTGTATGTTATACCTATGTAATGAAGTGTAGTAATTGATTAAGTTTTATGTGATACGAAATGTACCGACATAAAGCTGTCAAGTAGAAATGTGCTCAGTTTATACCTTCCTATGAGGAAAAGCAAAGAATTAAGGCAAAGCGAAACCCAAGTAATGGAAACTAAGATACAGAAAAATATAAAAAAATGTTGTAAAATTTATTACAAAATCTATAAGAATGGATTAAATCTGTAACTATCCACGAAGCAGGTGACTGCCCGTGGCGTCTTTTACTTTATTATTTTTTGTATGAAAAAAAATTGCAAATGGGGAAATAGCTACATTACTTTAGTATTATTTCTGAGTAAGCGCTGTTGGAATGTTACGCTTGGATAAAAAAATATATAAAGAAAGATATAACTGCAACTCGTAGGCAGAGGGTTTCGAAGTATAATGTATGTTTTTTTTATTATTAATTATATTAGACTACAGTCCAGGATGTGTTCCGTTCTTACATTACCTTGAGCTCGCTTAGTCAAACTTGGCATAACTTGTTCAATAAATTGCCGGAAATCCGGGAATTGTTGACTTTATGATGTTTAAGAGATACAGTCATAGCTCACGAATTATTTTATTTAATGTCACTAATTATTATAAAATATTAAATTGCTCTTATTTCTAGCACCAAGGAAACAGTCGCCATTCTAGTTATAACTTAAAGTATATTTTTTTAATAAATTATTTTAAATACTTGGTTTAACCTTTTTAAATATGTCGTAAAAACATAATATTTCCGTGACCTCAGAAACGGGAGGCAACGTAGTAATCGTTGTCGTGTCGTCCGCGTATAAACTCGTATTGGGCAACTATTAAACGTTTATCTACTTTTGGCGTTCAATATTAGCTTCTTGGTTGGCAGATTGTGTAAATTATTGGCACTTACAGTGAAATATGGACAATGCGTGAGTGGTCCCGTACTGCACAGTAACCTAGCACTTGCCTTTGTAGTATATTACACAATTCATGAAATATTTCACTATATATAAGAAAGTTATAAAGGAAATAGTTAAATGCAAATTCTTTCAATGTTATTTGTATTAAAACATATTTTGAGCGGTGTTTGTATAAACAGATATGACGATGTTTCGAGGACACTGAAAGCGAGAGTATTCAGTCACTTGAGGCCTACGGGCGAGAGTAGGCGGCTAATGACAGCATGTTAATATTGAATAGTCTACTTTGATTTGATTCTTAATGCTTAATACTAGAACGTTTCAGCCTCATTCTTAAATCATTACTGATTGGAAGCTTCATTCTTGTTGTGCATAGTAAGGATAACACCAATGGTCAGTCAGAGATCAGTGAAAAATATACAATGACTGTCATCGTTCACCATCATCACTCGATATCATATTGGTAAATGTCAAGTTTGCAGTTCTTCACGACACGGCAACTGCCAGTACGTAGGTACGTATGTATGTACATGTATGTTTGTACATATATGTACACGGGCATATAATTCGGTCCCGACGCGAAGTAAAACGAATTACATTGTGACGGCCGATTGATGATAACACGATAATACGGAACCAAATGGAAATTGATTTGAAGCTCGTTTTGGATATTCGTATCGATAGCTACTAATGTACGATTGTAGCGTTATGTATCGAGCCAATAATTATCTTCGTTCAGATCTTTATTTCTATATCAGTATATCTGGTTGTTGTAGTTTAAAACAATTTATTATAATACTGTAATTTGTAACAAATACGTGTGTACCTTTGTAGTATAGAAAAAAGAAGCTACTTAGCATTCCATAGACAGGACCGAGCGAGTGTATATGGTGAAGTTCTACGATATGTAGTAATTGGGTAATAAAAAAATATAAATACAATGAATTCCTCTACTGACGAGGCATATTTAAGGAAGTGAGAATGCGGAAAAGAAAATAGTAGGTATATGACACAGCAGTATTACAGCGAACGGCCGGTGCGGATTTGGCGGCGCGTCAAGAGTCGTCGGTGCCGGTGCGACGCTCGATACAACGTTCGTGAGTACACCACACACGTGGGAACTTTGCTCAATTCTACACTACTATTGTGATGGGTATCTTTGGAAAGTGGATACGATAACTACATATTATTTAGTACGACAATTTGACACAAATCGTAAACTAGCTTAAGTAAAACTGAATCCTGCGGTGTGATGTGTCTCATTGAGACAGTCATTACACTATCGGGATAAAGAATAGTTCTTTCCACTCTCGCAAGATAAGACATAAATTATATCAAACTATATTTCTTTTTATAGCTTCACGCTTTGTCCCGCACACGGCAGGGTAGGCAGAAGGAACTGTAGGAACCATACGAACCAAGTGTTAAGACACTGCTTTTGCTTAATTTCCTACTTTCTCTGTCCCCACTTTCCGCCTTTTCGAGGCATTGTGTGTTGAGTGACGGAACTCAACGCCGCGCTTTGCCTAATTGCCAGAGCTAAGACAATGGAAATAAAAAAAACCATCTTCCCCGAGTGGGAATCGAACCTACAAACCGTTGCGTTTATAGGCAAATGCCTTACACCTCTGCGCCACGACGGTATTTATTGCCAATTAATGACAATCAAATTATTAAATTAATTAAAGATACAAGGACAGACTACTATCTGCCTATTTCAACTGTGAAAAGCTAGTCTGCTATATGCAGGATACAGTACAAGTGTTATTAATAGTTTACAATGACGCGGACGCTGGGTAAACAGTAAGTCGCCGCGTGTACAATACCAACTGCCCGCTAGGTAGCCAGTGCTCGGTGGTCATCACCGGTATTTAAAAATACCAGTAATTTTAAAAATGGTATTTTTTATACACATAATAGTTAACAAATTAAAAACAATAAAAAAAAATGTATTTATTTACAAAAACAGTGTATATAATTTTGTTATATCTGGTGGTACCCACTCTAGGTACATATTCCTGTATCGTGGGTGCCAGTGTACAAATTAACAAAAAACATTTACGGTTGACACTCTAGTTAACAAGATTATTATTGAACAGTAATTGTAATAATAATTATAATAAAGAAGAAGTAAAGCAAGTATACATTCACACACACACATACACACATATATACATATATATATATATATATATATATATATATATATATATATATATATATATATATATATATATATATATATATATATATATATATATATATATATATATATATATATATATATATATATATATATATATATATATATATATATATATATATATATATATATATATATATATATATATATATATATATATATATATATATATATATATATATATATATATATATATATATATATATATATATATGTATATATATACGACAAGATAATAAAGACACGCTTAAACACATGCTTTCGTTTTCTGCATCTTGTCCTGATAATAAAGACAATATTTTGATAGAAAATACTAGGAAAACCTTTTGTAATTTGATAATTATGATGTGTATAAAAATAGCATATTTAAAATTACTGGTATTTTTAAATACTATTTTTATTATTATTAATTTTTATTAACAACATATGTACGTACGTAAATAGGGTAGATCTGTAAGTGTAAGCTCGTGAATTAGAACAAGTAACGTTTAAATAGTCATAGTATCTGTAATATATACTTATGATAGTTTTTCTACATCGAAAAAGCTACATTAAAAAATAGCAGGTCATCTTGTATTTTGATTTGCCAAATAAAGTAAAGATTAAAAATCATAATTTAAAATGAGTGTTTGAGTTGCCACTATAATAGAACAGGAAGAGTCTGACAAAACGACGTCGTTGGTAGAATGGCTGTGATTGCGTGCAAACGGACAAAGGCGGGCGGCGGACAATGCGAGGGCGGCGGCGAGTGCTGGGCGGGCGGGCGCGGGGACTCGTGCTATAGAGAGCGATTGTCGGACGCCACGCTGAGAGTGTCGTCCTGCTTATTGTGTGGAGCTCGTAATCGCCTCGCCGAAACCTGTTACGACTACGCCTTTGAAACAATATTGAGAAGCTTTAGTTTTATATAACAACTTGTATGTTTTTATAAAAGAAAACAAATTTACACGTTCTATGTTTCTATTTAAAAAAGTTAAAAGACGAAACGCAGAGGAACAGCATATTACCAGAAGTAAAACGATTGTAGGTTCGATTCCCCTTCTGACAGAATGAACTACTTGCTCGTTCTGGTTTTAAGATGCCGCTTTAAGTTTCGCGACATAACACACACTGTTTTGAAATTGGGTAGATATTGCGCAACGGAGTGTGTCCTCGCTATGTAAAATAATTTATCAGTTATAATTCCTAAAATTATCGCGGCCGGCGTAATTACAATTTATTAGAAGCGAAAGAGGAACAACAGTTCACTGAGCTATGCAGGTCGCTCGGGGGACAGCAAGGAGCGACAGAGTGGAATTAAATCATAGAAGTACTTCGTACACATTCTCATTTTAGTAGTCTTTTCCATTTCTACTTATTAAATGAGAAAACTAAGCACTGTATTCTACTCGAGATACGTTGGTAGTATTGATTCGAAGAGCCTGCAAAGAGCGTCGGCAGATCATTTGCTTAATGTATGTAGTGTCGCTCCGCGTTCTAATTCCGGGGACACATTAATCGCTGTCAGACGCCGCCATTAGGGCCGCCCCAATTTCCCGCTCTCTTTTGTTAAATTGACAGATTTTAATATCGGCCACGACGGCCACGTCTGGTGGAGACGTGCTGTTCTCTCATGCTACTCGACGACTCATCTCAGGTACTCTGATGTCACTAAAACTAATAGATATTAGTTCATATTAACATCTCGTAAACAATTTGAATAATCTCTGGCGTGAGTAACGAGGCTCGCGTCAAAGCCGTCGCCGCTACCAGCGCAAATCAAGTTAAGAGGCGGCAAACAGCGCTCGGCAACAGCCGCACAATACCTTTTAATATTTTTCTGTACTTTTATTTTATGTAAAAACATCTGAATAAGAGTATTGCAGTTTCTATTTTTCTGTGGTATTGTGATTTTTTCATCAACGACTCTAAAGAGCTTTTATATGATTAAACTCCTTCTGTAGCTGACGTGCAACGTGTATGTTGATTACTTGTGGACTATTACACGTATCGTCTATTGCATCGCTTCATACTCGTGTAGTAAGGAATATAAAATGATCAATTATAATATGGTTACTTTTTTAAATTCGCACTTTATCTAGATTATCGCAGTATTCAGAAGGAACTACAGGAACCGTTGAAACCTAGTGTTAAAAAATTCTGTTCCCTGTTTTTAATATTTTTCTAGGCATTGCGGGTTATGTGGCCGAACGTAATGCCATGGTTGCCTTGCTAATCAACAGAGCGAACTAAATGAACATGAAATAATCCACTTTCCGCGAGTGACAATCGAAACCACATACCGTTCGTTGCATTTACAGGCAGACGTTGCGCCTCTGCGCGTTGACGGTCTTTTAATATTATTATTTTTTTTTTAGCTTCACGCTTTATCCCGCACAAGGCAGGGTAGGCAGAGGGAACGGCAGGGACCCTGGGAACCTAGTGTTAAGATACTCCGTTGCTTAGTCCCTGCATTCTCCGTCCCCGCTTTCCGCCGTTTTCGAGGCATTGCGTGTTGAGTGGCGGAAATCAACGCCACGCTTTGCTTAGTTTGCCAGAGCGAATTCATCTTTTCCGACTAGGAATCGAACCCAGTAACCGTCGCGTTACAGGCAGAGGTTGCGCCTTTGTGCCACGACGGTCCTCTTTTAATATGGTTATTGTTATCACAATATGTGTTGAGAATCGTCGTGGCGTTGAGATGTAGCGTCAGCCTGTAAATCCGACGAAATATGGGTTTGATTCTCACTCTGAGAGGACTTATGGATTAATGAGATATTATTTCATATATTGATCATTTAATCATTACGCGTGACAACTTTTAAGGATTATTTGATTTCTTGATCATTTCAATATTTTAGCTGGAATACTATTTTCCTGTGCACGAGAGTGTACGAGATCTGGGTTTATGAGAATTCATAATCAATCGTAGTCTATTATGAAAATCTCACCACAAGATCCAAAAGTGTGTTTGTACACTCTTTTGGATCTACGGGACAGTTTTCCATCTGCTTGCATTATTTCATTTGTACAATTTTTGACTGCTTTAGTATATATTTATATTCTAATAACCTAATTCACGCGCCTACCTTGTCTACCCTGAGATATATAAAAAAAGAATTGAGATTTCATTTAAAAGGGCGTTTAATACACGTCAAGTTATAAGAGTTATGAACAATTTCACTGCCGTAGCGACTCGTAGCATATCGCAAATGTCTAGCTGTATGTTTCTATTCAGTCTTTTTGAAAATTTCTGTAGTAGGAATTGTGTGTTTTGTGTTGTGAAAGGTAAAGCTGGAGACTAGCTTAGGAAAGAAATGTCTACATGCAGTTTATATAATTGATGTCTAAATTTTCTATATAATGGAATGGCATTTGAGAAAATACAGAAATACTCAAAGAAGTATACAACAATATAATACAACAAATAATGTGAAAATATTTAAAGTCGAGAGATTCGCGCCTACTGAGTACAGCGTCGGCCGCTTCATCGTTACAGTAACTGCATTTTTATTCCAAGGGTACGTCAGAGTTTATCTTTATTTTGCGAAACAGTCTTTTCCAGTGAAAAATATTTTTGAGAAATTCATTTTATTATTATTGAGGTAAACTTTGGAAGGACTTTTTGAATTCAATATGTTTACATTAATTTATTAAGATACACCATTTGAATCGTCGGATGAACAAGTCTCAGCCGCCAATTCTGCTGAGAAGCTTGCCGTGATCTTTCACTCAGTTTTTTGAGACGATAACAAGAAGTAACAAGCTTATCTTTATTTCTATTTTCTGTTTTTATTTTAATATTGAATACGATGTCTGACTAAAATGTTGAAAAATGTATTGCGAAACAGTGCTTCGTTGTTCGAATCGGTTTTTAAATTTTATAAAGGTTGATCATAGATTATAATTCGATTTATCGGCTGAATTTTGGAAAGCAAATTTATTTGTTCTCAAAAAAACTGGCGTAAGATAAAGAAAGATTTTCCTCTCCAATTGTATGTAATTATAATTTTTTATAGGAAATAAAGACTTACAATGAAATTTTTAGGAGTCATAGCTTGTGAAAACCTAAGTAAATCTAAAGTATTTGCTTGTTGCATTTATAATTTATTTCATACATCTCCTTCACAAATATATATTTTCTATAAACTTCTTCACGTATTCCGATTCAAATTAAAAACCAAACCATATATGTCATTTATAGTCATAAACTATGCCTGCCTAAAAATAAATTACATTATGTACATAAATATAATTTTAAAAATTATTCGAAAAATACTAATTGTTTTACATTGAAATGATAATTTATATTCTATTTACTGACACAATATATTATAATAATATTCACAAGAAGATTTAATAAAACATGTCAATATCGGCCGGAAGCCACGATAAAGTTCTCAACTGCACAACTGTGCGTCGCTAACTCCGCAACTTGCTCCCGGCGACGGCAACTTGCAGACGTCGACAAATAGACGATCTCCGCAACTGTCGGCCGACTGTCGTCCGGCGACAAACGACGAGCTACACGCATACTACGTTACTATTGTTGATATTAGTTAACACATAAAAGAACTTGTAAGTAAATACATGTATGTATGTATATACAAAAATTGAAGTGTCTGATTTCAAAATATGTGTCATAATATTTTAAGTGCATATAGTTCTATTTTTCCGTTTGTGCAAGCTAAAATCTGGAAGACTTAAACCGAGTTTTTGTAAATGTTTTCCAGAAGATAAAAGAGTCAACATTTAAGCACTTTACATTCCAAAAATTCATGTGGAATTCGGATCAACGTCGAAAACAACCACGCATGTTTCTTGCGCATTATTACACAAGTACCCATCATCTAGTAAAAATGTTGCATAAAAATTATCATTTTGATTTATATACATATGAAAGAAAAAATCTGTTGATAATGCATGCATTATTAAAGTAAATCCGACAACATGAATCAAGCGTACGAAGCCGCAAGCGGGTCTCTAGTAATAAATGTCTTCAGTTCAGCTGTTTTTAATATGTTTTTGATATAAAAGTTTGTTATGTAGATCAGAAGATCATCGAAGAGGATAATATATTCTTGTTTATCACACAAAGTTAGATTTTCTGAAGTATTTCAAAGCATTTATAATGAAAAAGTGTGTTTAAATCTCTATATTTTGTCAATAATTTTTAGTAGTAACTACCGAAGACTTGAGTCGACAAACTTACGGCCTATGTTCGTAATAGTTGTTTCTGGGATATATCTATAAAGATCATGCTTTTGCCTTTTTCTAACGGATATTTTTAATGTGGAGTACGAAACCTAAGATTAACCAAATTGGCACCGGCTCCAAGAATAACACATTATTATTATCTACTTTTCAGTTCGTTTCAAAGCTTGATGCAAGTATGAAATCAGTTTAATTTCTATTAAACTTAACTGTTTACACTGAAAATGCTTATAACTTCTCGTATCATACATATTTTGAATGAAATCAGCGGTGCTGTGCTGAGGCTGCCCTTCTGTTCCGGTCTATTCTGTTTTTAGCTAAAAGCTTTGTTTCAAGCATGACAGTTGAGAAGAATGTCACGTTGTGTGATGTGTGATCTTCACGTGATATTTTATTTGTACAACCTTTTAAAGTAAAATATTCTTAAAAACGCAATTAGATTAAGATTGCACTAGTCAATTGCATAATGTTAGTGCACGGTTTTATTCCTCCACGCGGCGAGTACCGTGGAGCCCCAGCAGGGGGAGGGCCGTAGAGGAGGCAGGGGGAGGCGGGGGACAGCCGCGGCGCGATACAGAGATTAGCATATAAACTGGTGCCCTCGTCACTCACCTATACATATTCATGCATTCATACGACACCACTGTTATTCCTATATGATGCTTAAAAGTTTTTCACAGGAATTTAAATCCCTTGACTGCTAAGTGTTTTTGAAGCGGAGTTGAAAATCGTCTAATAAAACGACATTTAAACTGGAAAACTGTTTTGGTTTTGCTTTTAATATACTAAGTATATTGTGCGGCTTTACAATATAATTTCAGCGGTTAATACGCGGGGAAAAGTAATCTTACCTTAATATTTCGTCTGAAGCGCGTTAATCAAATCTCCCTGATTTTCATTAAGCCGTGGGACTTTCATTATTTTCCTCTTTAAGGAAAATCATTTTCCTTAAAATTAAATTTATAAATAGTGGACGTACGACGTCGTAACAGTTAATTTTTTAATTAAGATGCAGTTGTTTTTCTTTCTTTTTAGCTTTACATACTAAATGTTACTAATTAGTATTTTACTACTATAGTATTATATAAAAATAATATGATATAAAATGCAGCGGAAAACGGGTGAAATAAAATTCATGAATAATAAGATTCATGAATGATGTTTCTTTCTAAATCAGTACTGGTAACTGTTAGTATTTATTACCTCCTAGTGTGTAACAAAGCCGATATATATGTGGTGTAATAATATAGTACACGTTATTTTGTTGAATATCAGAGCGATGAGCAAAATATGGCACATTAAATGGAAATCAAATATTTACTGAGAAGAAACAACTTAGCTCGTCGCTCGTGCGTCGTGGCGCAGAGGCGCAACGTCTGCCTGTAACGCGACTAACACGACGGTTTCTGGGTTCGATCCCCAGTCGGGGAAGATGGTTTTTTCTATTTCCATTTTCTTCGCTCTGGCAACTAAGGCAAAGCGCGGCGTTGAGTTCCGCCACTCAACACGCAATGCCTCGAAAACGGCGGAAAGCGGGGACAAAGTAAGCAGGGACTAAGTAACGGAGTGTCTTAACACTAGGTTCATGTGGTTCCTGCAGTTCCCTCTGCCTACCCTGCCTTGTGCGGGATAAAAGCGTGAAGCTAAAAAAAAAAAAAAAAAAAAAAAAAAAAAAAAAAAAACAACTTAGCGTTCCATGGATTCACCGTGCGGGTGCCGGGCCCATCGTGTTGTAGTAAGAGGAGCTTCAAGCAGCGCTTGGGATAATATAAACAATAATAATCGTAACAACAGTAGCAAGAATCGTTTTATGATATAATACAAAGATTAAAACCTTATTTTTAATAATAGTTTGTTGTTGTAATTTGCCTTCTTGCCAGAGCCAGGGAAATGAGAGAAAATTCTTAGCTCTTTGAGATTAAACAAATTAGCAAATTTAATCATATATATATAATTGTATAATTAGCCAGTAATATAAGTTAACAATAATAAGAAATTTAATTTATTTCCTATTTGTAAAATTCTAGAACTAAACTTGCAAGTCTCTTTTACAAATGTAAATATTTTTTAGAATAGGAATAATAAGTAAGTTGCTTGTTGTACGCAGATGATGCAGAGCTTCGTGCATCATCAGAATGCGAGTTGCAGGCATTGGTCACCATTCTGTAAGATAGGTGTGAAACGAATGGTCTAAGCCTGTAAGACAAAGGTTCTAGTATTTAAAAGAGTTTTATTTTAGAGGATTTTATTAAATAAAATAAGTTAATTTTATAAAAAACGATTGATTGGCTTGCAAAGCAGACTCTAGATTAATTTACATGGTAAGGTTTTATGTAGCGCTAATAGATAATTTAGAATATGATTTCACTAAACAATAGTGAGTCAATATTTTATCTTTCACTTAAATAACGAGTATAAAGTCAGCAATAATGTGTACGCTTAACGTATACTTAATACGTACGAAACTTCAACGTAATCGTAACAGGCGTTGGTGTGGCCGGACGCAGCGATTAGAGACTGCTTTAGGTTTCTTGGATTAGTTTAAATGTCTCCAGTCGCGTTTTCAGGTCGCGGCTGATTTCTTCAGAATAGGGATCATCCCCAGTCAGCTTGACGGCCGCAAGCCAAAGTTCTCTTCTCACCTCAACCTGTGTCATTTTGCAGTCAAAGTCAGTAAAGTTAACCGTATTAATCCCATAACCTATAAAAACCTCATCACAAAGGGATATAATTAAGGAAAGCATATTCAGTATATCTTTTCTATCTGAGGAACGTACTTCAGCAGTGGTAGAGGAGGAGCACTGAGCGGTGCTAGTGAGTGGTGCGGACGAACATATGCGGAGTCCTGCCCGAGCCCTGACTTGGGTGGCGAAACTGTAAATGGGTTTCCTTAAGAGTTTCGAAAAGGGACTCTAATAAATTTGTGGTAGGGTACAGAAAAAAAAACGTTTTTTAACTTGGTCCTGATGATATTGTGGCAACAATTGCAATCGATTTCTACTTTAAGTAAAGTAGGTCACCAAGGTGTTCGTCTCACAGAAGGGCCTTCGCGATTTCGTCCATAAAAGAAAAACGAAGTCTATGAAAGTCATCTACAAAGTAATCAGGGACAGAATTATTTACAACACAATTTTTGCTACATTCATGGCTATTACAAGTTGTCGCAAGCCGGAGATACATAACTTATAAATTATAAATATAAGTTTGCGATTATCTCTTTCTGTGTTAAATTTATAAACTGTCAATCTTGAGATTTTTTATAGTATTTATAAATTGTGTTATTGTATTTTATAATTGTGATTGGTAAACTTAAATTTTCCTTTCTGTGGAAGCGAATCAAAGAACTGTAACATTACTTCATATTTCATACAATCGTAGTCGTTTGTACTAACTTGGTACGTGAAAAATACCGTACTGTGTAATGATAACATTTTAATTCATCATTTCAGGTAATTTCACACTACGATATTTGAAATCTTGCTTTTACTTATTATATGTAAAAATCTCTGCAATATTTTTATATCTACCCGTTAGTAAATATCTTGTATTTTAGCTGTGAATAATTTTCTTCTATAACTTTAGCAAAAAACTTCTTCTAAAATCGTCGTTGTTCTTCCGTCTTTAAATGAAAACGTCGTTTTAAATTGTTTTTAAAATGGTTAAAGTTAAAAAAAGTATTGTTTCCAAGAACAAAAAAAATATTGTTTGTCAAGTATGCCATAGCAAAGTGTATGCTAGTGTATCCTGCCAAAGCAGCAAAGAGATATATCTTTTTCTCATCCGATTATTATGACCTCTCACGTCAAACAGCAAGTATAAAAAGGACGAATAGAAAAATTGAATTGGTTTAAGTTCAACTACAAAATATACAATATTTGATCAATAAACGTTAAGCTTGAGCAAATTTGTTGCGAGTAAATTACTTAAATCCTTTATGATTACATCATAATTATACGGCTCCGTGCACGGGGCAGGACCTGGCTGTGCTCATAGCACCCGCTACTAAGCTGCTTATGTAAATTTCGTTTAGGAATCGAGTTAAGTTTCAAGACTTTGATCTGCTTGTGTATCCAATATGATGAGACTTACTGAACGCGAAATTACTGGAATGCGATGTAGTCATAGAGGGGTTTACCTGTTTGTTACACACTATTTAATATTTACTAATATTAATATTTTCCAGTTAATAGAAGAAGGATACATTTTTAGAAGTATTTGGTTCTTCTACATTTTACCTTATTAAATGTTACACGTTGAAGTCACGTACGTTCAGTCCAGACCACGTTCGAACGACAGATGAACCACAAGATATAATATGAGTAACGTATAATCATGTTTCAGTAGTTAGTCTCTTATTCTATAGAGCTAACGACAAACACACAATGTACTCTACATGTTTAATAAAAGACATTAGAAGAAAAAACAATTTAAACGGATTTATCGCATATATTTACATTTTATGTGAAACCGGACGTTTCGAACACTTTGCAATAGTCCGTGGTCACGGGTAGACTGAGGTGGCATTCGTCTGTCATTTGATATAATTATTATATCAAACTACCGCCAACGGTTCCTGAGTTGCCTCGCGTACTGCCCTGGATTCCTGCAGAATGAGCTGACTGTATCCTGCCCTCTGGTGTGGTGTGTTTGGGATTTTAAAATTTTTATAAGTGGATCCCAAGTGGTAGAAAGCTTTCAACCGTCTTCTCTATTGAAATTAGGATATTTTTGTATTTCAATAATTTGGATCGATCCTCGCAGATCATTCTTGGAATATAATTATTTTCCCTAGCAAGTATATGAGGTTTATAAAACCTGATGTAATGGTTAGGCTTGTTCATGAAGTGCTCACACACAGCTGACTTTAATACACGCCCATTCTTGATATCTGAGATCTCTTTCACCCTAACATCTTGCTTGCTTCTCTTTGTCTCACCAATGCAAGATAAGCCACAGTCACAATCAAGTTTGTATGCACCTGTAAACTGCAAGGGAATATTACATTTAACTGGTCTCAAGAATGGGCTCACTTTTTTGTTAGGCTTAAAAATAGTTTTAATTGAAGCTTTTCTTAAGATGTTGCCGATCCTATCTGTAACCCCCTTTGCATATGTAAGGTAGGTAGGTAGGTAGGTAGGAGTGCTGGCTGTCTCTCTACTGTGGGCGGCTTGGTGGTCTTCTTACAACCCTGGCGGGGAACTGGCAGCTTGTTCTGATGAAGGGCATCTTTCACCAGTCGAAGCTCCTCTCCTAGGTGTTCAGCGTCGCAGAGGTGGTGGGCTCTCTGAAACAAATATTTGCAAACGGTAGATAACTGAGAGTGAGATTCACCATTGAGATATCTGTTAGTGTGAGTGGGTTTCCTATACACTGTGTGGCCTACTGTGCCATTGGGATTTTTTATGACTAAAACTTCAAGGAAAGCTAAAGAATTATTTACTTGTAATTCTATTGTAAATATAATATTGTCATTAATAGAATTAAGATGGTTTAGGGATATATTAATGTTGTTCGTAGGTAAAATGGTAAAAGTGTCATCTATGTACCGCTTATATATTCAAGGTAGACAAGGTGCAGTGCTAAGAGCTATCTCCTCAAAGTCCTCCATGTATATGTTACTGGAGACACAGGGGAACCCATAGCAATGCCATCTACTTGTAAATAAAATACTTGATTTAACATTAGATAACCACACAGTGTTCTAAAATTTCAAGATATTCTATAGGCATAATGTATTCCTCTAGCTTTCTCTTGACAATTCTGATGCAGTCCTTAATGGGTATACTAGTAAAAAGACACTCGACATCAAAACTGACCATGGTTTTATTATCAGCTAGCTTAAGGTCTTTCAGTCCGCCTACAAACTGGTAAGAATCCCTAACATAAGATGTTGAGTGGCCACGCAGTGGAGAAAGTACTTTCGTTTTGTTTGTTTGTAGCTTTGAGGATTGTTATTTCTTCGTTTTGCTGTAATTTTTTAAGAGCACGAGATTCATCACGAGAAAAATTAGATTTAGGTGTTTACTACGGCGTAATATGGCACATATATCTTGACGAATAATTTCTGAATCTTCCTTCAAAATCCTCCATTTCCTCAAAAGATATTTTTAACGGCGCCGGCGCAAAATTAAAACCTTTCGACGTTTGTGTTGCCAGTGTAGAAGTTACAGTGTTGCCATTTTTAAATTTTATTTTTGATTCGAGTTTCTCATATTTTCGAATTTGTTTAATTTTATATTGATTATATTTATTTTGGGCACATATTAATCTATCTTTGAAAAACACGACCCGATATCATGGCTTACGGCTTTTATTTGTTCGTCGAAACAATTCAAATCGTAACGGTGTTCTCTAATGAGTTGACATAATAATTATTTTTTACTTGCGTATCTTTTAACTAAATTTCAGGCATTCGCGATTTCCACACATACTGGAATAAGATTATTTTCCCGGCACGTTTTTAAAAAAATTATAGATGTTAAATATCTAGCACGTTTTGTGTTTAGATACTCTAATCGACGTATTTTATTTACGTTGTCCAGTCCGTACTGGTTCACATAATAAGTTCTTTGATTTTCGCGATTTTTATATGGTAGTTTGATATAATAATTATATCAAATGACAGACGAATGCCACCTCAATCTACTCGTGGCCACGGGCTACTGCAAAGTGTTCGAGACGTCGGGTTTCACAAAAAATGTCAATATACGCGATATATTCGTTTAAATTGTTTTTTTTTTAAATGTAGAAAAATCGCGAAAATCAAAGAACTTATTAGATCATATAGTTATCAATTAATTCAACTACCGACATAATACCAATGACCTCAGTCTAGATATTAATACTCATAGCTATATGAGAGAGAGCCGCATTAAACCTGTTATATTATATAAAAACAGCACGAACACTTTGCTAAGAGGCTGGATATAAGATTTATATACTATTATTATTATTATTTATATTTCTTCCTTCATTCCTAACTTCATTTTTAACATTTAACACAACGGGGCTATAAATGTTTTGTTGTATTGTATGTGTTTAACAGTGTGAAGTAGACAATACATTTTAGGCAAATTTTCATGCAAATATAGACAGAGAATAATTCATAAATCAACGCGAAAATCGTCGCAGCTGACGAATGCGGCGAACAATGGATTTTTGTTATAAATTACGAAACCAAAAGCTTGTTTTATCGAAGCTTTTTAACGCGTAAAAAACAATAAATGAATTCAGCAAAAATGAGGTTTCCTCATGAAAATAATACTTATTAAAGCCTCTCAGGCAATAATTAAGTCAGACTTCTAATAAGAATTCTCTCTTGTAAATAAATAACGTAGTAATTTATTGAAATATTGTTCTATTGTGTATACAATAGGTATACCTCTTAACGTATGATATGATCCATTGTCATCGCTTGCTTCATTTACTATGATCGGACTCTCATTAGGGCGTATCCCCCCTCCCTGTAGAGGGCCTTTATGCTTACACGACTTTCCTTCAATGTCATCGATGTTTAGTTTTCACGGCAGTATACCTCACTTATGTCTCTATGCTTAGTATCATATAATATAACGCATTGACATTATATTCATTTTTTTTACTATATTAAGTTCCGTTATTTGCTAACATATTATGTTATTAATGTTTCTGAGGTCCACAGGCCTAGCCTGGGGCGGCGCTCTAGTGGCGCGGAGAGGCGCGGTGCGCGGCCGCCACCCGCTTGCGGTCTGATCACTGGCGCTTGCTAATTTTAATTAAAAACATAAATACTTGTCGCTACTGCCAATTTACTCTGCACTCATAGAAATAAATAATCTCAAAGGTACTTCAGACAGAATAATATGTACACATTACGAGCTCGCAAGCAGTACTGAACAAAGCGTTACAGCTTACAAGTAGCTGTCGCTTTACTTTACATTAAACGCTGTCTCAAGAGAAGACGGAACCTTCTCAAACTACATTATTAAAAGCACCACTATCATACCTCTCCTCCTCCTCCTCTCCTCTCCCCTCCAACCCTCGAGGCGTTTCTTTAATTATACCTGAACACTATGTCACTGTGAAAGAAAGCTTTATTACCTCCAGCTCTCTTACTTACTTACTTGACTAATACTTAGCTAATTGTTATTACTGTATTACAGTACAAGGAGACGCCGCCTCGGGTAATACTACACTTGGTTAGTGCTAAAGTTTTATTCGTGACCATTTTGCATGTGACAGAGCCAAGTTCGTTATAAGAACTATATTTATATGTTAATAAAAGTATATCATTAATAAATCAATATTATTTAGGCATGCTTTGGTCATCTAACTGACACTTACTTATATTAATATTGCAATTATAAATATCGTTGAAAATAAAATTATGTTATCTTGTAAAATATAACTTTAAATATTTTAGTTTTACATTTTACAACTTTAATATTTGTCACTTAGCAAACAGAAACTATAAATGTTACTCTATGCATACAGTAAAGACTAGACGCTTAGCATTTGCACTGAAATTTGCATATCACAAAAACAAACACAACATGTGTATGTGTAAGTGTGTCTGTGTGTGTGTGAGTGTGTGGCGACGTGACGCCACTTGACGTGATAATATAAAACAAAAAAATGACGATAGTAAAGTAACAATGAAGATTCATTTCAATATAGGTATGTAGAAAAGAATTGATGAAAAGAATGATTCTGCTTTTTTTCAATTTTCCTGAAATCTCACGACGAACGGCAACTTTACTAGCAAGGTGCTGTCGCCCCTGTTGTTGTAGCTCGGAGATAATGAGACAGGAAATATTGTTGAGCGACAATGTTGACTTCACCGCGTGAAAATTATGATGACCCAATGATTTATATATTCATAATATAACTTTAACAATTATATTATAATTGTAACCATAAGGTTCAAGACAATCTATATATTTTCTTTTATGTTTAAGTATTAAGTAAGTTTTCATTGAACACATTCATTTAAACAATTTAAGAGCATTACTATGCAAACTGTCGGTACAACACCTCGCGGCGAGCTGGTGTATATTTTCACGAGAACCAGCCTGAGCTTTTCATGATAATGCAATAACGCGTAATTCAATTCCCGCGATCCGGCAGATGAGGTCCGCTCTCTGCTCTCCGCTCCCTCCGCACCTCGCAGCCTCGCTAATTGAATTCGCCGGAGCCGACGCCAGCCGGTGATTGTAATATAAGCGAAATGTATTATTAAATATTTACCTACAATGGTAGATTTACGAGTACTTAGTTTACATTAGATACGTTCTACTAAATATCCCTCAGAAAATGAATACACAGATTACTTAATAAAAAAACTGTTATGTGTAGTCATCTTCAACAGTGATAACTGATTATTGCCACACACTGTGCCACACTCCGCCACACTCCACTGCTCTCTACCACTCACTGTCAGTCTGTCACACACGTTCAAACAGCGCGGGTCCAGAGCGCCCGGCGGCGGACTCAAACGAAACTCGGTCAACAGTGCGACCCACTTTTCTATTAAAATAGAAATCGATGCTCCAGAGTGCATCGGTGCACCTGTATGCACCTGTATGCACCTGTGTGCATCGTGCGTTATCTCATTATTAAGTATTGTTCACTTATGTTGTTCTTTTCTTGTACTGTCAATCATAATAATTATTACAAAAGCTTCAAAAATAGCCTTTGTTTGTTATAGTATATAAACATTTTAATACTATTAACAGTAACACACAATATAATAAATAAGTTGGGAATCGAACCCGCTACTTGCAGCTTTATAGTAGATGTAGTAACGTCAAGTACCGAGTAAATGCGCGAGTAAATGCGCCGTAAGTGCGGGTTGAGTGAGTCAATGTTGACGTTCCTTGTGGACTTTGAACGGCATTTTAAAAAACTGTAAAGCCTGTGGCAATGGCAATAACATTTTCAGTTGCGATAGTAATCTCTTCATAATAGCTTGGAATTGAGCACAGCGTTTATTTTTAACTGAATTTCAGCTTTATTTTCTGTGCTCTAACGTTACTTACGTAACGAGAGATTAGATTTTTTAATGTAAGCGACTTTTACTTTAACAATATGAATAAATATCTACTAGAAGATCTTTCTCTAGAAAACGTTGTGAGCGATGGCCGAAGCAACTAGAGTCTTGTGCCGAAGCATTCCGCCGAAATAACTCTTAATACCGAATATGGGATAAAATTAGCCCGGTCTTTAGAGCGTAAAATTAAAATTAGCCAATATAAACTTGTCGGAATTACCACTAAAGAGACTCTTGTTGTCGTGTCACCAGTCTTTATATAAATATTTAAAAACAGTTGAATTTAAACACGTGTTTCGTGGAAACCGTCAAGCCCTCTGACCGCGATGCCATGCGTTAACACTACGTTGAAATATTTTTTTTTAAATTCGTAGTTTTACATCTCTTGTAAAACTACGAATTCATTCATTCGTGAATTCATGATTTTTATCAATAGTGTGGGTTAATACTTTAAAAATCATAAAAATATATATACGAGGGCGAGAGTGCCTAAGATTATGAATAAATATTGAATATAAATTAATAATGAGGACCGTCGTGGCGTAGAGGCGCAACGTCTGCCTGTAACGCGACGGTTTCTGGGTTCGATCCCCAGTCGGGGAAGGTGGATTTTTCTATTTCCATTTTCTTCGCTCTGGTAAACTAGGCAAAGCGCGGCGTTGAGTTCCGCCACTCAACACGTAATGCCTCGAAAACGGCGGAAAGTGGGGACGGAGAAAGCAGGGACTAAGCAACGGATTGTCTTAACACTAGGTTCCCACGGTCCATGCAGTTCCCTCTGCCTACCCTGCCTTGAGCGGGATAAAACGTGAAGCTACAAAAAAAATAATAATAATGTATATTAATATAAGTTATTGTTCAATTTAAGTTGGTTGAAAAAGAAGTCTTTCTTTAAAAGTACAGACAAAATCTAATATAGAAATAAAAATAGATCCTTTCAGGTATTATTAGATCGTAGCAGTAGGTTGTTTCTCGAAGATAACTCATACGCGGTCGTGACGTCACCGACTGACGTGACGTGACAAGTATGGCGGTTATTACATTCCGTGACAAAGATAAGCCACGCCGGAAATACCTTCTCGGAGTCAACTGTTCGAAATATCCTCAAAATGATTTGAGATATTAATCTTGTTAGGATCTAGTTGTGTTCATATCTTTTCTTAATTATATATGTGTCATAAGAAATAGCCAAAGTATATGGTATCAAATGTTAAAAAATAAAGCTTGTACTTACTTAATATTTCAATATTATTATTAGAAGGTAAAGCTTTAAAACAACAAGTATTTTAAAATTGTAAAACATGCATGAAGTCTACAATTAACCAACATTCGACGCGAGAGTGAGGACGTGTGTCGAAGCCGCACGGAGTTGCGAGCAGCTGTGTGGAATAAATGAGCAATCTTTTTGTAACTAGATTCATTTTAAAAGTAGATATTTATTGTGGTTTTACAACGTGATTCTATTTAGAGTTAAATAAAATTCTCATAATCTGACAGTTTAAAACTCAACATTACAATTACAACATTAATTTAAATATAAAAATATGTTTTAGCTGTTGTTCGGTATTTATCATCAATGACACATAATAGATTAAACAATGACACTTGACGACGTATGAAATAGTTTAAAATATTAAAATTCGTTTGTAATTAGTTGAGTTATTATACATATTTTTGCTTTATAACTAATTAATATTTCTTTTTTCAGTCGGTTAAAAGTATCGTAGATAAAACAAATCTACTAATTATTTATAAATTACAGTAAAAGTAAATTGCCTATATAACATAAATCCATTTGACGAGAAATTTTCTCAAACGTGTAATGATTTTACTTTTACCTTATATTCAATGTCAGATGTTCCTTTGCAGCATCACATCCGCTCTTAACACGACATCATTACGTCATTGTAAATAATACCCTGTCGGTCAAGTGCGAGTCAGCCTCGCGCACTTGATGTCCCATATCAATTACAATACTGTAGGCCAACAAGAAATTCATTGGAAAAAGTTTATAATTATTCATTTTGTATATTTGTAATTTTGTATTTTTCGTTATGTACTGGCCATACATACTACTATAATTAAAAGTGAATAAAACACTTATACTTTTAAATTAGGAATATATCATTTTTTGTTTCATTGTATTTTGTTATTTTTGCACAGATATTGTGCAAAATATTAAAATGCATTACATTATATACCATATATAGAGATGTTCCATATCTAATACAGTTCAAACCAATTCATGTAAATATACGTTGGTCTCCGTAGACGAACTGAAATGTTGGTAGATTTGATAAAATAAATAAGTAAGTAGCAAAATGAACATTTTGTAAGTTAACAGACTATATGTAATAATAACCTTTTAATTTTATATCTACACTACTTACACTTCCAAATAACAGGATATTCTTAAAAAGGTGCTCAACTTTCTTATTAAAAATTATAAATTCATGTACAATAAAATAGTTTGTATTTATTATACTGGGTTTAGTTTGTGCACAAATCTATAGCGTTTGACAGATGCCACTCAAGTGGCTCACCAGCCGTGCGGTGCTCTGATTAGTGCTTAGTGTGAAAATTTGTCTACTAAAAACCTTGGAAACAAAACAGCGATATTCACTTATTTAAACAAATCTGAAAGCTCGGATTTCGGAAGCTGATTTATTTAACAATAAATTATTAACAAAATTATATAATTGGTAATAGCACATGTAGTAGCAAATACAGAATAAAAATTAAGGAGAAACCATCAAACTGGAACAAACTTCAGATTAAAGGAATAAAATAAAGATATAGGAAAATCTGACAAAATAAACAAAAAAGATTTATTTTATCGGTAGCAATTTAACTTTCAGGACACCGAACGGTAAGTTTAAGAATAAAATCACGCGTATATAAAAGAAATTACTGCCGTAAGCGTTTCTCTCACGCCCAAATTGCTGGATATTCTGATTTAGCGTAAACGAGTTTTAATGGACGGCTTAGAATGTAATAAATCACTGCGAAGCCTTCAGAGAGCGGTGCAGCGGCGTATTGTCGCGTAAATTACCTTCATTACGTTTTAAAATTTTATAAACGGCCATTCTATAATGAGAATAAATTTCACAAGATATATTTAATAAGTAGATATTAGGAAAAATAAGTGAAGTCTCGACAACAAAGGGCCGCGAGGTCGCTGACAGGCGCTGCGATGAGAAACGACGGCAGCTTTAATCTAACAAATAGTATTTAAGTCGTGGCGCTGACGCCTGACGGCTGACGGCTGAGAGCTGAGAGCGTCACGCAATGGAAAGTTTTCATCTTTAATAACATTCACTTGAAGAGACACTTTGATGAAATGTCTTAATTACTTATTCTTTGCCTAATGGTTTATTTTCGATTTTGAGACGTTAGGTTAAATATAGTAATGTAGATTATAATTTACGTCTTGTTTTCATATAAAATATAAGGAGCGACCGCAAATTCATTTAGATGGATGGATGGATGGATGCATACTTTTATTTGCAATTTTTTTATTTTGTATTTGCAATATACAATATACTTTAAATCTAATAAACTTTAAATAAATTAAATATAAATATCAAATTACACCGTCGTAACCTATTATAGTTGTACATACTCACATGTATCGCAATAGCAGTAGTACAACATGATACAACTGTGACAAGTTACAACTAATAACACCGTGTACATAACGTCGTTACCTCGTTACTCCGTTACTCGAGCACGTAGCGACGCACGTAACGCTCGGTCCACCCGCCCGCCTTGCTCGCCCGCCCAACGATCCCGAATCCTGAGATGGCAACGCACGCACGTGAAGATCGGACTCGGGACCCAAACTGCTTTATATTCGGCACTCGTCGTCGTGGCTTTTTGGTTCAGATGATTATTATTACGGACTATATTTTACAACCAGAAAAAAGGAAACTCAGCTTAGGATTTAGTTCAAGCCTTTTGAACATTAACGAGAAGGACTTTGATTTGAAAAAAGTTGCATTTATTGTAGATTTTTTTACGTAAATAAAAATGTTCTCTATTTGCAATCTTATATGAATTACGAATACAAAATAATTAAGTATCATGAATAATGTGTTCTTAAAGAAATAAAATATTTTAAGTAAGATTAATGATGAATTATATAATTGTCATTATATAATTCGTTTACTTGGCATAAATTATTTTCTACTTTTAATTTCAATATTAATATCAAATGTTTAATAAGGTGTTAGCGAATGCGAGCAAAAAGGAAAGGTTAGTTATAAATAAGTAAAGAAGGCAATAAGTGAAAGCCGCGGTCGGCGTCAGTCCTGCATAATGGAGTACTACACTTATTTTTAAACTACATCCACTTGAAATAACGTGGCCTAAAAATGTTTCGAATGTAGTAAGTTATCTGCAATAATATGGAAATTTTCTAGTCATTAAACGTAGATGTGGTTTGACTTCAGTAAATTGCTGTCGTTCTAAAAGCTATCAAAGCAAATGAAGACGCATGAGACGTTTAGATTGATTGAGGAATGTTACTGTTTAGAAAGTGGGTCTCGTGATTAACATGTTCGCGTCGCACCGTGTCGTCGCGCTTCTTAGTGGCGGCGGTGAGAGCGCGACACGTGTCATTACATACTGCGAGGAAAGGTGACGCCTCAGTAGCGCACAATTAAGGGGAAAAATACTCATTATGTTCCTTTGAAAATAATTTAAAACAAATTTTATTATTTTGTTACGTTTCAATAATATCATTTCCAGAAATTTTATTTAGAAATATTATTTCAAAAAACATTTCTAAGCACGATGGTTGTTTTAATGACAATATTACATTATATTTGTATTATAATATTATATTAAACTAAAAAATACGCTTAATAAGTACATCATCGTCATCATAATATTTCACTGGGACATTAACAAAAACAACGCTGATAATTAATTTGTAAGTTAACTCGAGAGTTTCGACTTCTTAATATCCAATCTACTTACAAGCACGTAGACTAATGTGAAAATAGGACATGCATACACACGTCGGGCAATCCAATCAGCCACATGAGCGAGTAGCTCAGAGCTCGGATTCAAATCGCGTTATTGCCGCGACACAACACGGAACAACCTCTCGACTTCACCGAATTATAAGAGCTTCAGACGATTTCGTATATTTCCTATCTGCCTAAATTTACATTATTTACTTGTGCTAGTAAGTTATATGTTACGTTTCATACTGCTACATGTTATGTTATATTACTAAAAGTCTGATTATTAGTGTGGAACAAAAGTGAAGGAGGAGAATGAGTTCACAGATTACAACTAATCACGGCAACAATAAATAGTAGACTATTTACTCTTAGCAATAATTGCTTGCGAAGTACCACCCTGTGTATACATGTATGTGTGTGTGTGTGAGTATGTATATATATGTTCGCGTGAGAGGGTGTGTGTGAATGTATTGCGTTAAAGCCGGAAGCGTGTTTGCTCAACGCGTGAGTGATGTGCCAAGTATTTAATTATGATAAATACGATACAGTTCTCTATTCTCGCAGTAGTGGTGTTCTCGTACTATATTATGTTCATAAACGGGCATGTTTTTCATAAGTGTATGTATTTCTACGAGTATATGAATATCCATATTATAGTTGAATAAACCATATTAAAATTATTTATTTATTCATGTATATGTCATATCACTACTCAAAAATACCCTCAAAACCATCACCCCTCACCATCAAGTAACCGCACTCTACTGTATTATTTCACTTTATATCGCTAAAAAGTCTTAGTTCTAAGTAACACTAAACAGAAAAAAATTTAAAGTTATCATAAAAGGTCATTATGATTCATATTAGTTCTATATCTTATGTACTTATATTAATATAAATTATATTTATGATAAGAACATTTAGTATAGGCTAAAAAGGGTACGGACCTAGTGTTTGTAGTGTTAATTATATTTCAAATAAAGAAGAACAATTGTATTTTATGATTGTTTAGTGTTACGTAAAATATACTGAATAAAAGCAATTGCCTGCTAAGAACTTTACAAGTCGCGTCGGAGCACCGTAGTTCATCGTACTGCTTAGAAAATTCCAGCCAATAACAGACGATTAGCACATGTCTACAAGCAACGCTGACGGCGATCGAGCTGAGGAGCTGGAGGGCACTTGAAGGATATGTTTGTATTGCAATTGTAACATTCTACTGTGATGGAACAAAACAAATATATACAACTACAGTTACTCAGTTAAAACCTTAAATAAAATGAAACAAGTTAAAAGAATTAATTTTAAAATTAAATTAAAATATTTAATTTTTAACAAATTAAATAATTAATAATGAAATGACGTGAATCTGTCATATTTTGATAAGGAAAATTTTGTTTTTTTCCTAAAAATATTACATAAAATATATAAATCTATCATGACTAAATAAGGGGAAGGTAGCGTGTATTATAGACTATAAGGTTGCGCAATTAAACATTCACACGGGCGAGTCGCGGGCATGTAGCGGGCGAGGGCAGGTGAGGGCGGGCGGCGTAACTGCGAGCAATAACGCTGTCAGCTTGAGTGACAAGCACGCAATCTCGTAGCGCCGTTGAGTTATAGCTACGATAAGAATATTCCTTCTAATGATTACATTATAACAATCTCATTAAAGTAAACATCTTATTGTAATATTCCAATACGTGAAAGTTATTAATATTAGAACGTATAAATTTAAGTATTTAATTCTTAATGTTACTAATAAGCTTTTAAACGGATACTTTCTTTCAAACATCTATTACAGAAATGATATAAAAAGTAAGAAACTCGTTAATTTATTGACCATAAAAATGTCACTTCAATATTATTTGTAAATGGAGACAGAGTGAGGTTTTACGACGACTCGTAAAGCAAACATAAGTGTCGTAAATAAATGTCCGCCCTTACCGCCTTACCTCGCGTAGCGCCCGGGCTCCGCTACGACTCACTGCTACGCCACCGTTCAGTTGTATACTATTAAATATCTGCTATCAAATATCATAATAAAATATCTAACGAAATATGTCATTCTTTTTATATTCAATTAATAGAAGGTTAAAGCCTAGAGAGGCTTTACAATGTGCATTAGAATATGACACTGAATAAGAACATTAAGATGTGACTTTCATATGACTGAAAATGAAATAACTTAGATCACTTTAGTAATTTATGTCACAAAAATCTAATAACAATAGGGAATTATAAAACAGTGATATAAGAATCTATTTCACCTACCTTTAGCTAAAACCTTGGAAATAAAGATAAAATGCTAGAAATTCATCACACAGCATATTTTCCCAATTGTGGCTATAACCTGACAATCTGCCTAATATTATGCAGAAAAAGAGCAATAGCGTTATGACGTCAAGTGCAAGAGGAGGCCGAGACCGGCCGCACGACGCGCGGCGGGACTCTTATCTCTAAGAAATAACTCACACGATGTGTCGCGGGTTTTCGAGGGCTGACGTGTCTAAGAGCTTTTACACGAGACAGAGGAAATTCGTCGCTAAAAATAAATTTATTTCTCTAAAGTTAGAAGTGACTTGAAGTGGATACACTTTCACGTCTTTCCAGTGCCACTTAAGGTTTTTAAAAGATTGTTCGCCCGAATAATACAATATCATGTACGCTTGAATATAGTACTATGTGTGTTATGTGTGTTGGTACAAGTGTATATTACTTGTAAAATATATATACTTATTGATTGTCTATCATTTAATAATATACAATTGCTTGAGGCACGCACAGTAGACTAGCGTGTGAGACTGGCTGCAATACACATGTAGGCAATCTGACCTCTCACAATGCTTATACATTATATTTGAAAGAATAAATTAGTTACAGAACTAAATTTCACTTAATATAAATCTTAGTAATTTTTTTCCTACATTCTGTTTAAAAAATAAATTATTGGTTGGCCACGATGTTCTAAATGTACAAGTAACTACGTTTATAAATTTTTTTGCTTCCTCCGGAGAATGGATGGATTAAAAACCATATGATTTAATACATAATATACACAATACGTTTCTTAAATATTTATCTATAATATGTCATTTACCTTTTCGTTTGTAGATGATGAAAAAATAAACTTCAAATAGTAACCAACTGGACTTACAAGCAAATGTAGTTCTTGCAACTATTGTGTAATCAAGACCATTCCCAAAACTGTCATTCCCTAAGGATTCCTTCATAGTAAACATGTTGTCATTTTCAATAGATTTATAATATATTATATACAATATTGTTCAGGAACTGCGCTAGTAAATATTAGACGGTAGGTAAGTTTTAGCTGCTTACGATCAGATGATAAATGATCGCGTGGCTTGAAAAATAGACCTGTTTTTTTACTATATTTTATATCAGAACAAACGTTTGTAAGAGTTTTCTTTCTCATATGAGTACATACTCAGAGCAACTTTATGAAAATACATACGTAGTTATATTCTTAGAAAGAAAAACGTATTATTAATGAAGAGTTAGCATATTATTACATATTTCTTCACTGAAATCCAGATGACGACCTGTCAGTCTGTTTCTTTGGATTCCGTTTTAAAATTACACTTTTTATTTTTGTATCCTATTAAAATTCCATACGACGCACAGTGAGTTCTGATGCGACGTGGCTGGTGCGCAATGCAATCACGTGGAACATATTGCTTAATACTGAAGATATTTTTATTGCACCTCCATTTATATCTATGCGGCACACACATACAGACACACATGCATTTTTTTTATTATTTATTTAGATACTTTTTCATTCATAGTACTTCAGTGAAACTCCCTAAAATAAAATTAATATGAGTTGCTATTATACTAAACATATTTAAAATACTTATAAGAGATTCTTGCGATATAATTAATATAATAAATATCGTAGCGTCATTAAAATGAGATTGAGCCTGCCTGTAAATGCGACGGTTTGAGGGTTCGATTCCCACTCGGGGAAGATGGATTTTCCATTTCCATTTTCTTCACTCTGGAAGCTAGGCAAAGCACGGCGTTGAGTTCCGCCACTTAACGCGCAATGCCTCAAAAAAGGCGTAAAGTGGGGACGGAGAAAGCAGGAACTAAGTAACGGAGTGTCTTAACACTAGGTTCATATGGTTCCTGCAGTTCCCCCTGCCTACCCTGCAATATGCGGGATAAAGCTAAAAAAAATGGGAACTACCTAGTGTCTAAATGATTTTTTTTTAAAAAGCTTTTCGTTAATTTTTCGAAAAAATTAAAATAATTCTTTCGAAGTCCCTATTGCAAATTGAACCCACGACCGTCATGTGTTGGATATTCTCCTATCCACCTATTTTATAATAGAGAATTAATTATTTTAATTTTACTTGTCTATGCTGGTTTAGAAACTCAGTACATAATATCTTAAATTCGATTTGTTCCATCAACTTGTTCATCATTCACTAGGGGTGAATCTAAAAATTAAGCGTTTCATATTTTACACACATTCTATTGGACTCACAAAAGAAAATGATGAAAGGAGATGACGTAATATTGTGCAATAAGTCAATATCTGTACTGAAGTCGCGCTCGTGGGTGCGGGGGCGGGCAGCGTAAGGCGGGCGGTGTAGGGCGGGCGGGATAGATTGTGAACGGACACTTTATTGCTTTCTTCTGTTGAATATTTCATGGAAGTTAGCAAATTTAACAATGAAGTGTCGTTGTTAAACTTTTTACTAAAAACTTCACTTTCATTGTAAATTATCTTTCTCTTTGTGTGGTTGCAACATTTACTATCATAATAATGAAATTCATTCATATATTTGAAATATAGGAACTAATATATCTAGTTTATTACACATATTTACAGTGGTAGAGGTAAGCTACACCAACACCATTAGCTTAAAAAGGCCGGGAATTACCTCGTTTTCACGGAATATCGTGAAACAGCAGTATACTAATGCTGGTGTATTTTGTCAGATGAGTGAGAGTTGCGGCAGCCTATAAAGGAGGGTCTGGGTATTTGGTTAGCAATATATCCCCATCTTCTCAGGTTGTAAATGTCTATGGGCGAGGGTGTCCACTTAACATCCCTGGCCCTCATTTGCCAGCTCATAGTATAAAAAAACATATTTATTATAATAAACATAACATCATAGTGCAAAGTGCATCCTTGTTTGCATTTATATAATTGATATTTCCATTAATAGTCTAAATCACTTTTTAAAGTAAACTTTTTTAAACTTACTTACTTTTTTAAAATAAGTAAGAAAGCGGAGACGGAGAAAGCAGGGACTAAGCAACAGAGTGTTTAACACTAGTTCCGTATGGTTCCTGCAGTTCTCTCTGCCTACCCTGCCATGTTTATTTATTTATTTTTTTATTTATTTATAACTTTTCCACTTGGAATCAATAAGATGATCACATGTGTACGTCAGATAAAGCGAACGGAGGAGTGTCAGAATTGAGCCCCTCTGAAACCTACACACTCCACGACTTAAGAGGACCGTCGTGGCGCAGAGGAGCAACGTCTGCCAGTAACGCGACTAACGCGACGGTTTTTGGGTTCGATCCCCAGTCGGGGAAGATGGATTTTTCTATTTCCATTTTCTTCGCTCTGGCAACTAAGGCAAAGCGCGGCGTTGAGTTCCGCCACTCAACACGCAATGCCTCGAATAACGGCGGAAAGCGGGGACGAAGTAAGTAGAGACTAAGTAACGGAGTGTCTTAACACTAGGTTCGTATGGTTCCTGCAGTTCCCTTTGCCTACCCTGCCATGTGCTTGATAAAAGCGTGAAGCTAAAAAAAAAAAACATTGTGAACATCACAATTTGTTCTAAATTTATCAATATTTTTGTAAACGCACATTAAATTTTCGAATACATACTGACTGTGAAGAGTCATTATTTCAATATCTTTAAATTTATCCCTAAGAGAATCTCTGAGCCTCATGTGATAGATTGCTCGAACAGCCTGTTTCTGAAGAACAAATATAGTCTTAATATCAGCAGCATTACCCCATAATAGTACACTGTGGAAGTAACTAAAATAAACTAGTCTAGCGGTATTGACGTCGGTCAAGTAGTGGATCTTTTTGATCGCATACGCGGCTGAGCCAAGTCTGTTCGATAAATCGTTCACATGAGGGCTCCACTGAAGTTTCGAATCTAAGGTAATGCCCAGAAAAACTGTAATATTTACTAAATCTGGTTCCTTATCGTTAAGTTTTACAATAGTTTTGAGAAATTTAACATCCGGGAGCGTGAATTTAATACATTTTGTTTTCTTCTCATTTAACAGTTTCAATACATGAAACCATTGGACAATATTTGAGAGAGCATTGTTCACATTGTCAATTTCATCATGTGCGGGATAAAGCGTGAAGCCAGAAAAAAACAACGCTTTTTTAAACAATAATTATTTTACTAAGTTGTATTCCAATATATAAAGGAAATAAATTAATGTTATAAAAAAATTTAAAAATATATATTTTATTACATCAAAATATATTTTGTCTCATTTATTATTTAAAGTAATATGTACATACACAGTACAGTACGTTCTATATTATATTTCTAAAAGCCTTAAATGTTACAAAGCGGGCGAGTCGTTTCATACAAAACGTGTTTTCATCGCCAAACAAATTCAATTGATTTAGCGATTGCTTGATAAGTTTACTTCTTAGTGTTCATACGAGATCCAAAGTTTTTGTAGTAACTTATAATATTATATTTAAGTTTCTCTTCCACATTCTGAGGTATTTATTTGCATATATTTTTATAAATATACCGTCAATAATGACGACATATCAAGGAAGACCGAGGTGAGAGACTTAGGCGTAACACTGGATAGCAAGCTTACTTTTGGTTCTCATATCAGAAGTATTTCATCAAAAGCCTATCGCATGCTAGGTTTCATCATGAGAACAGGATCTGAATTTAAAAATACTTCTACTATCAACCTGCTTTATAACGCTTACGTCCGTTCTATACTCGAGTCTTGTAATTCCTGGAATCCTCATTACAATATTCATATAAATGAAATTGAGTAAATCCAAAACAAATTTTTAAAATACTTGTCTTTTAAATCTAGCGATTCTACCCATGAACCTTTATTAGCTCTTTCAAAACGCCGATCTATGAGAGACCAAGTTTTCTTATATAAAATTATTAATAATATTGTTGACTCCCCTTTTCTACTTAGCAAGGTGTCTCTGAACTGCCCACGATCCAACGCTCGTCAACCGTTATGTTTTTATACCCCCACTTGTCATTTATCACATATTGGTAATTGTTTTCTAACCAGAGCTTCTCGCGAATATAATAAGCATTTTGGGAACATTGATATATTCCATTTATCTTTGATTAAATTTAAAGATAATATTTGTAACAATCTTAAATTAACTTAATTATATACTTTTAATATTGTCCAATAATTTTTTCTCTTGTTGTGTTAAAATATTTGAGTGCATTTTATTTCTCATCAATCGGTGGAAACTTCGCTGGATAATGTGATATTTAAACTGTGCTATGTAATTAGATTATATTTTATATCTCTTTGTTTCCCAAACAATAATAATAACTAAAACTATAACATTTTTTTAAAAAAATCTTAAAATCATATATAAACTTTAATAAATTAAATAATACATTACGAAATAAAATACAACAAAATACTTAGATCCAAAGTCTTTTTCAACAAAAACTAATTTCACGACTGCTCTTTCCTCACAACGTTATACAAAGGAATTTAAAATTCTGCTTTAAAACGAGAGCTAAAATGAGCCATCTACGTTTCGTAGCACTATTGTAGCACACCGCTACGCCATGATGAAGATAATAGATCACAAAATTCATACTTAGTGTACCGTCTAAGTTAATAATTCAAAGGTTCAAATAACTGAATCGCTTTTACGTAAAATTACATTTAAAGTTTGCGAATTCTTTATGAGAGTGAATCTTGTTTAATCTGTTCTCGTGAACAAGCTGTGGCGCTTTCTTGAATAACAAGTTGAGTTAATAGGATTTCTCATTAAATTCCTTCGTATATTATCTTTTACCAACTATTCCTTCTCCTTAAGATTAGTAATTAGCGCGTTTGATTTAACCTATTAACCTAACATTTATTAATATTAAGAAAAAAAAATAAGTTTATTATATTAATTTTTTAATTATTCTTGTGAATCGGATTTTTATAATGTTTAAAAATGTAAACGTTATCTCTTCTCACGACCTGAATATAATCTTACATAATATCGCATACATTCAAAACTTAAGAGATGAAATAACTAAACTAAATTTACCTACAATGCTGAGTGCATGCTGCTTGTATTTATATAGATACATACACACATACATACACATTAACAACAGTACGACAGGATACACTGCATGCACAGAGCACACTGTCTTAATAAATTTAATACTCAGAATCTTATACATATGCATAGCGTATATTTCACATTTTAAATATTTGTATGAATAGAATGAGATTTATGGATTAATAGAGCACTTGACTACATGGTAAATATTATGTTATGATTAACGATATCATCGCTTAGTCCCTGCTTTCTCTGTCCCTGCTTTCCGCCATTTTTGAGGCGTTGCGTGTTTAGTAGCGGAACTCAGCGCCGCGCTTTGCCTTGTTGTCAGAGCAAAGAAAATGGAAATAGAAAAATCCATTAAGTGAATCGTTTAAAACGTCTAGGTCGTACTTTGATGCTGGGCATTGGTTACAGTAGAAATGAAAATGTATATAGTTAAATATACAAAAAAAAAGATTTTTATAATATTTGAATTACTTTAACCATAATTACAGTTCATTATTTCCGTTTAGTAGCAAATAGAGACATATATAAGAATTATAACTTTGTTTTAGTTTGCTGCACATAATGGTTTGACACATCAAAAACAATAATCAATAATTATTTCTAATTACAGAAAATGTTCATTTTCTATGTTGTAATTAAACACATTGAAAGTTGGTCACTTCACCAAAAATATTTACACAATAGTTTGGAAAATCAGTATTGAAATAATATAGTTTATTTATTATTTGAAGTTCTGAAGTCGGTGCCAATTTGGTAATGGTTTTTAAAATTTAATTAATTCGCTTATTTGAACGAGCCCTTTCGGCTTTGCTTACAACGACTTTGCTTACTTAATGAATTGTTAGTTAATGAATTGTCGGATTGTAAAAATGTTACTGAGCTTACTTTAATATACAAGTTTCATCCTCGTTGTTTGAATCGATGTATCTAATAAAAGTAATCAAAATATTTGTAATATGATATTTACCTAGGACTGTTATGGCTCATAGGCGCATCTTGTCTATAAGCGCGGTGTTTTACGGGTTTGATTTTTAGTTCTGGAAACTAGCGAGCGTGGCGTTGAGTTCCACCCGTCAACACGCAATGTCTGGAGTAGCGGAAAGTGAAGCACGGAGGGTATTACAAAGAGTGTGTTTCGAACATTAATTTCCAACAACAATCCCCACGGGACACCACGTACAATAAAATCTCTTCCGAAGACTTACCCAGACAAAATAACTATATAAATCATAAAAATGCACTAAAATTCTCTTCTTGTGCAATAATGACTTATTTTGCTTCATCTAGATGCTAGCTAACTCCAATAATAAAGTAAATAATTAATTTACATGAATTGTCATATTTCATAACGTAACTAATACGTATGTAAAATGTAGGTACCGGTAATGTGGTATATGAAATTGGAAGTTCTATTTTAATGTATATATAATCGCTTACAATGTATTGTAAAACAAACAGAGCTCCCACAGGAGAGCGGGGTCCCGCAGGTGCCGCAGGTGCCGCAGCTCCCGCACGTCCCACACGCCCTAAGTAAATATAAAGGAGCTATTGTGAAAAACTTTGGAACCCAAAAAATAAGCGGATTATTTACTTAAAGCCTTTCACATTCAATACCAGGATAGGCTTTCAAAATATTTCATTTGAGAATTTTAAGAGATCGTTATAGCGTTTTGTTCAAAGCACCTGCAATTTCAAAAGGATTTCATTGTTTTTGAAATTTGAATGCGAACTCGTCGGTTGTTATATCTACATTCTATACTGACACTGAATAGACCAAAATAAGAAAGTTTGAGTTATTAACTGTCGGATAAGTGAACCGATATACCAATAGTCAAGATCTTAGTGAAGTCAGGTGAAATAGAAGAAGTGGAGGCAAGTAGAAGGTCAAACAAAATTAAATAAATACACGCCGTGTTTCATCATGTCACAATATAAATAAAAAATACTATCATAGCAAAGTCAATAATAATATTATTGTAATACATAAAAAATACACAGCTAATGTGTATATAACCTAGTTGTATGGATAACCTAGTTATGTCAGCTCAAAGCATGAGAACAGTAAATGTAAACTCTTCTAAAACAACATTTTAAAAAAGCAATATGAATAGTCTGATGACGTAAAACATTACCTATACAAACATTATTATATTTAGATAATTCATTTGACCAGAGCATCGGTTTTTACTCGGACAGTTCGAAGACTGTTTTTAGTGTATTTTTTTCACTTTTAATTTTAATTAAAAGTTGTTTGAAATACGTTTAATTTAAATTGTCATTTAAAAAAACCCACTCGTACTCCTATAACTTTGTCTACCTCCTATTGCTTTATTATATTTTACAGAATATACATACTATGCTATGGCTTGATAAAAATTTAAATCAAAATAAATTGAATTGAAATCAAATCAGGGCAAGTTGGCTTTACATATAAATATAAGTAAAATATATTTAGTTCTTTATATAATATAAACATTTTCATGGAAAAAACGTCTGCCTCTCTTTAAATTTATACGGGTTAGTCTTACGAACTTTATGGAATTTTCATAGCACAATAGTGGAAATTGTGAAGCAAAATAAACTTTTTTACTAGGTTTATAAATTAAGGTGGTCTTAAAATTGAGGACCGCCGTGGCGCAGAGGCGTAAGTGTCTGCCTGTAAACGCAACGGTTTTTGGGTTCGATTCCCACTCGGGAAGATGGATTTTTCTATTTCCATTTTCTTTGCTCTGAAACCACCGCCGCCGCCAAACAAAAACAAAAAAAAATAAAATTGATTGCAAGCTGGAGAAAGCAGAAATTCGGAAAACTTTATAAATTTTATTTGCTGTTACACAAAAAGAAAATATTTGTATTTCAAAGAAGTAAATTTAGGTATAAGTGTCAAGTAATCATATTGTATTTCAGAACTGGTAATAGAATGCTGTCTGCGTGTAAGTGCTTGCGGCGGCTGACTGCGACACGGAACTTTTAAGCTTCACTCGTACGGCGCCCCACTTCGCTACTTTGTATTTTTGTACGCGATTACACGTGATTTACCTACCGCTTTGTAGGAGCTTATCTTTCAATAGCACTACAGCGCATCTAATGTTACTCTTTAAAATTTAAAGTATGTAAAATTTATTAACGAAGAGAATAAGTTATGGCTATGTACGTATGTATATACGTTACTATAACACTTGATATATTTAGCTGCAAATACAAAACTTGTTAAGGCTATATATACATACATACATACATACATACTATATATACATATGTTAATCCTATGATAAATATCCGTAGGGCCCCAGCGGTGACAGATAACAGAGGCGACAGCGGCTCGCGGTTCGAGATTTATTGCGGATGTGACATGGTGCTTATCAAAGCAACATAGGACGATGTTACAATTACCACTGGGATATCTAGAGCTGCCTGTGAAACTATTAAGCTAAAAATACTTATATCTTAAATTCAGATTATAAATGCCCAATGCTCTCGAAATGTTTCTTGTTTTAGAAATATGATGCGTCACTTGTGTTCTTACTATTTAGTTGCTTTAGTTTTTTGAGCCATGAACTATAGCTCCGACTAAGCTGTAGTTCATGGTATAACAGTGAGAATGCGAAGTACTATTACTGCGATTTTGTGTATATCTTTAATAATACTATATCCTTAGGGATATAAATGTTTACTGCGTATATTGGTTGAGAATCTAGTCGAAGTATAATTAAAGCAAAATTATTCGAATTTATCCTAAAATAAGTGTACTACAAGGGTATATTCTTGGTACTGTTTCTATTTTATATTATACGAGGGTCAAACTGAAAGTTTTTAGAACTGGCAACTTAAAAGCATTATATTAAAAAAATAAGTTTAAATTTTGAAAATAGAACTCTTTACCAATAATATTGAGTATACATTTCATTCATTTGTCATTTGTTTTACGATTTGGCGGCAAATTGAAAATTGTCTGTGCACGTCAGAATGAATTTAAGCCGAGAAAATTTTCGTGCAATGATTTTTTATGACTTTCGATGTCATATAAGTCAACAAGAAAGTTATGAGAGACTTCGATTGGCTTTTCACGATGAAGCCCCATCTCGTGCCACAGTTTACAACTGGTTTAATGAATTCAAACGTGGTCGAACTAATCTCACCGATGATTTGCGTGAGGGACGGCCTTCTACAGCCACGACTGAAGATAATATTAGTGTTGTGCGGCGTATGATAGAGACTGACAATAGAGTGACCTATCAGCAGATTCGGACAAGTCTAGGCATAGGTATGAGTCAAGTGCACAAAATCCTCCATGAACATTTAGCGGTCAGGAAGCTTTGTGCCCGCTGGATACCGCATAATTTGACCGAGGCTCAAAAACTCCGCCGTGTTGATTGGTGCCGAGAAATGATCCAAAAATTTAACGGAGGTGACTCAAATGCTGTGTTCGACATACTAACGGGTGACGAAAGCTGGATTTACTGTTATGATCCAGAAACCAAAAAACAGTCTGCTCAGTGGGTGTTTCCTTCCGAAGAGTTGCCAACTAAAGTGAAGAGAGGTCGAAATGTTGGAAAAAAGATGGTGGCCTCGTTCTTCGGAAAGACAGGTCATTACGCGACAGTTGTCTTAGAGGATCAGAAAACGGTTAATGCAAAATGGTATACTAAGAATTGTTTGCCACTTGTCTTGGAAAAAGTTCGAGAGAAACGACCTCTCAGCAGGATCCTCCTTCATCACGACAATGGCTCGTCGCACACCGCCAGGCAAACGATCGACTATTTGGCGACCTTAGACGTGGAATTACTGTGTCACCCGCCGTATAGCCCCGACCTTGCACCCTGCGATTTTTATTTATTCCCGAAAATAAAAGAAAAACTTCGAGGAAAACATTTTATGGACGCCGAAGAAGCAGTGGCTGCGTTTAAAACGCCCTTGAAGAGACCCCTAAGGCCGAGTGGGCAAGGTGCTTTTCTCAATGGTTCCATCGAATGCAGCGATGTATTGATGTAAATGGACGCTATTTTGAAAAGTTATAATAAAACTAATAACTTGCTAGAATGCTTAGTTTTTGATTTTCTAAGAACTTTCAGTTTGACCCTCGTATACCTCCTCTTTCACATACATAACTTACGTGCTTTGGTTCCCAGATGACACTTCACTAAAACAAGAAGATGATGTGAACCAAATATAAATATGACAAAACGAATAGTGCATAATCGCGGTATCAATCTAAGTTTAACGTTAATAATCTGAATGCGAAAAAAATAAATCAGCTCAACCTAATGTTTACCGTCTTAAATGAAACTTCCATGAACATCTGTTATTATTCACTAAACTTCAGATGATAGGGAGATGTCATAGGAAGTCGACGCTTGGGTGTATAGTATATGATTTAAATATGAAAAATATCCGGAATATTTTTAACACTGACCAGCCAACATCAATAATGTCTTTAAAAAGTAAAAATAGGAATCTTTATAAAGCATACAACTACATAAGAAATTTTATACAAAAAAATTCCAACGCTATAACATTTAAAAACTAATAACAAAATTGTGTTTATGTATAATTTATATGGTAAAATTGACTTTCTAGAATTGTTTTAAACTTTTTTAAGGATTTCTTTAAAACTGATTTAGTACAATATGCACAGTTATATTATACTTAGTTTCACGGTAAAAAATCTGCTAAATAGCGGACATAAAACAATCAATATATGAATACAAAAATAAATAATTTATTTATGCAATTAAATTAATTTCAGTGAAATGTAGATCATTTTGCATTTTGCGGCCGTCAAAATGTATATATTTTGTCGTAGACACTGAAGCAATTGTAGCATGTTACGAATTGTGCCGAACCTTCCCAAGGTATTGAACAAAACAGCAGTAATATCGTACCATATTGTAAACTGGCTACAGATTGTTTGGTTAGAGGCGGTGGTGGCACCACCTCAGTTGCATAACGTTAATATAACACTACGCTTTCTGGATAGGGACATCAGTGGCGTCGCGTCTCAATATTATGTGAAGCGGCTCCCAAACTTGTAGATGCTTAAAAAGTAGCTACTCGACTTCATCGTTGCGAGCTTATTCGAATGAATAATGAAAAAAAATTTACGGCACATTTCACTATTCTACTGTTTTTACAAATTTTTCACCTTTTTTACATCATTTTTATGATGATGAAATGATCTTTAGTGCAGTTCTGCCAAGTAATATTTAATTAATTTTGATAGTTTGTATGTGAAAGTAAAAATAAAATTCTACTTTCTTCAAAATCATGTAAACGAATCAAGTTATCTTTATACAAAAAGGAACAAGAAACCTTTTTATTTAATAGTATTTTGATCAGAGCTTTTGTACGCGTTACAGCATTTTAAATTCAGACGATAAGACTAACAAATGACCGCATTTTGCGGCGCTTACGTCTCCATTTTATGTTGATGACATTTTTATTGCGTACTGAAGTATCACATGCCGGAGACAAATAAAACAGACTACAGAAATATTCCCTAGAACTTTTAAAGGCAAATGTTTTGTCAGGTGCGAGATAAACACTACGGCTTAAAAGGCAAGCCTCATTAAGCTTGCACAGTTACCTACTCGTGCCGCTCACTGAAACGTTCTGACGTAAAAAAATCATGAAACGTCTTTATTCATCCACACTGCCTAGTATTGGCACATGTTTGGATTGTTTTTGATCGTTGTTAACTCGAGGGAACTGTTTTGTAAAATATTACGTGAATGGGTTGGTTGTACATAACGTAGACGCCACAATGCGTTGTGGCTTGTACATGTTGTGAGAAACAGATGGGATAAATAGAATTATTGTGAAAATAAATATATTTTCAGATACAAACAACTTCACGTAATTTTTCACTAAAACTGTCGTGTGTTTTGAAGCTTTTTAATTACTATGCAATAATAAGTATTTAAAGCAAAACTTTATTAGTTTTCGTGAAATAAAGTCTTAATTTCGTTTTCTTCTCAAAAGATTTTGCGATATCTGGATATTAAAATACTGAATAAAATGTACAAAGCGGACTTGATGCAGGTAATATTGAGCGAAGAAAATATCTGACCTCGATCTGACAGATCTTCATTGCTTTCGTCTCGAAGAAAATTCCAGCTTATTTATGAATATAACATTTTTATTTTGCTATTTATTAGATATGTATAGTGTAATGTTGCTCGTTAAAATAAAATTTAATTTAAAAGCACTAAGAATCTTAATAAATAAAATATAATGTTATCATTTTAGAGTAAACTAAATATAATGTTATCATTTTAAAGGACCGTCTTGGCGCAGAGGTGTAAGCGTCTGCCTGTAAACGCGACGGTTTGAGGGTTTGATTTCCAATCGGAGAAGATATATTTTTCTATTTCCATTATATTATTGTTTTTAATTTATGTCTTCACATAAATTAAAAACAATAAAATATTTCATCTGAAAATACTAAAGTTCTCAATAATTCTTACTTTATTAGATCTTTTCTTCCTCCGAGTAGATTTTCTTAAAACTATTTGTCACAGCTACCCTTACATCTATTTATGTATTTTTAATGTAAATAATATCTTAAAAAATAAATTAATAAAGACGAATACTAAGAACCCCTATAAAGTATACACAGTGTACACACATAAGTATACATAAATCGTAAAAATACATTTATCAATCAGAACTATTCGAAAAGTAATTAAAACGTTACCAGCATTTGAAATTGGAGTATATCCATATCAAATAACGTTCGGTTATTTCAGTCAGTTGCAGCTTGCAGTAGCGGTGAGAAAGCAATCGATGGCAGCGCGACCGCAGCGATCGCGGCGACGAACGCTGCGGTCGACACAGTGTATAGTGTATAACATCGTGCCTATATACCTGTACACCTACACGGCACACGGCGAGTTGATCTATGTCTAATATTTTGTACTCTTACTTGATTGGTTTGTACTAGATTCTCTCTGGCTTCCTTGCAATGTAACATACGTACATATATGTATAAAACTATAACATATACTATAGCGGTATTATAATATGTACCCATATATATGTGGTTAGTATTATGTAGTTTAGAATTTTATAGTTCCTCTAGTAGTAAGTTGTAGCTTCAGTATCAATTTACATATACAAAGTACAAGCATGAATATTCTGTAACAGTTATATCTTTCTTTAACATTTTCATATTCATTTATTTTCGCTGGAGAATTAAATTTTGTAAAAACTGCATAAAATATGCAATATTTAATTATAATTAAAAATTGAAACAAAAAGCCTTCGTTTTACGCCAGCGCTCAAGAGGCTCTCGAGTTTTCGCCTAATTATCAATTTTGAATTAAAAGCGCAGGCCGCGGCCACTTTGACTCGATGTTTATTTAAGTAGACGCCCACAAGATAGATATTTATCACCGCCCGCCCTCCGCCGCCTGCCACGAGCCGCCTTCAGAAACACTTTGATAAATTGAATTTTCTTCATTTAGTGGTGACATATTTTAAAAACTAATTATAAGAAGCTTGATCATAAGCCTTGCATAAGTAACAAATGTGGTTTCTGTATTATTGAATATAAATATAAGCATATATTCAAATTGCAAGTTATTTGCGCAAAATAATTTGGTAAACCAAATAATCAAAATTTTATAAGACATGTGAAATATTAAACCTGTATTATGTAGATCTCAGCCGTGAGGGGTGCAGGTGAGGCGAGGCACGTCACTATATATTATGTATGCTACGAAAAAATTGCCGCATATGTCCCCATCTTGTTGTCAGCAATATATTCTCGGCTAAGGCGCTACGACGATGTCTACGAAAAGATATTGTTTGTGACAAGTTTCATGTTTTTTGTTTTTATGAAAATAATGTTTAGAAAATATTTAAATCTACGAATGAGACCTTAATATTGTCAATAACAACTATAGTAATATAATTATTTTCAAACTTCAGTATTTATAAAAATAGGTAATAACGATAATAATTACAAAAGGTTAAAAATTGTGACGCAGACCCTTTTAACAGGACCCGTTAGTAAACTTTTACTAAATTCAAAAAATACAAGATACAGATTAATTTAGAATTAGAATTGAATAATGAGAAAAGCAGTACTATTGGAAATCTATATTTACTTGTGAAGTGAGAGTGCGAAAGCAGTAGACAAAATAAACAGCTGACGAACTGTTACCAGGATGCTAAGTGTGTCTAATATATGTAATTCTGCTGTTGGATAACTTAACAGGTGTTAGCTACCACCTACTTTATTTAGTCGTTATTCCAAACAATTTCATGAAAGGGGGTAGTTTTAGATCATAAAGACTATAAAAGCGTTGAATTTATGTCAATCGGGGCAGTTGCTCGTTGGCAACGGCCTGTACTGGAAGGGAACTATCCTGAGGTACTGTTATTGAGTGATTTATGTCATTCTATGTAATTGCGAGGAATCTATGTCCGAATCTAGTCGAACATGTGATCAATATGTGTTTTTAGTGTTTTATATTTTAATTAACTTTAACCACTTCTGAGTTTGTTTATACAGGATACAGACAACTTGACAACCAATTCATAATAATGGAAAAGCTTTTTCATTATACTTCAGCAGATCTAACGGCTTCTGTAAACAAGCAAGGCAGTGTCGGTGGCACATGTAGATAACTATATATGCCACCGATGCTGCCTTGCTTCCTAATTTTGCTACGTAACTATTTGCAGTTGAATATTTTAAGATTACATATATCACAGAATAATGTAGATAGACAAGTATGAATTGACACACATTGCTTAGAATGACATGTGTTTCTGTTAGAACTAAAACTTTAGTTTAAGTTAAGTGTTAAGTAAAAATAAATGGAAAAATAATTAATTATTAAAATTTACTGGGCTAAGAGTAAAGTGTACCTAACAGTATCAGGTGGCAAAGTGGCGCCGTGACATGCACAGGTGCGATCGTTACGAGAACTAATACAATTTTTTAACAAAATGATACCGTGTTTATTATTTATTTAAAAATATGATATTTAAATTTGCACTATATTTGGCTATTATTTTTATGAATATTATAATAAATATACTATATCGTTTTAAAAAATAACGGGCGTGCTTGAAAGCTCCCGTGCGTGCGTTGCGTAAATGTATGAAGTTACGTAAAATATGAAATGATGCTCTATAAAATCATTGAATCCCAGAATTATATATATGTATAAAAAGATTATTTTTACAGTTTAAAAGTTTTATGTCTTACACATTAAACAAAGTAGACGTATAAGTACTCACAAACTAAGAAAATGTGATGAATATGGTCCGTTTAAACCATTTGAATCAAACATAATGTTAATGTGTTCAATATTGTTCAAGTTACTTAGTCGAGTAGTAGAGTTTGATATTATTATTTGTTATATTAGGTATTTTGATAGTATTGATTATAGTTTTCTTAATGATTATAATATATTATCTAAGATAGAAGAAGTCTACGCCTGTTGCAAAACAGATGACATACTAGATTATACTACAGTATAGCAAGACAAAAGTCCTAGGCATATCGTATTGAGTGGAAGAACTCTACGCCGCGCTTTTGCCTACGATATATATATATATATATATATATATATATATATATATATATATATATATATATATATATATATATATATATATATATATATATATATATATATATATATATATTATATATATATATATATATATATATATATATATATATATATATATATATATATATATATATATATATATATATATATATATATTTAAACACTATCATAAAAGAGTTCAGTTAATAAGGAGTGTTAATGTTCTTTGTAACCAAACAACGTAAACGATAAAACATAATATAATATGAAAACTTTGTTTTATTTACAGTTCACGCTTCAACTAGCAAACGGTATCAAGGCGCGCACGTAGTGAGGCTTTCAAGGCATTTACATTACGCGTGGGTCGACGACACACAGACAGATGTTAGGGATGGAAACTATGCAATCGTCTTTATGGTCGGAAATTAAATTGTTTCATTTAGACTATAATGTTGCTTTTAACCTATATAAAAGAGATCTTAAATAATACAGTAAATTTCTCATGTTGTGTAGTGGACGTTAACGAAATCCTCATTCTTAATACTAAGGCATTTATACAAACTTACTTATAATAATACTTTTTAGTTATGTAACTATTATCTTATTACAGCAAGTAATCTCACGTGGCATATGTTCTACGTCGGGTCAGACCTTCGACCACTCACCATTGTTCGCAAAAATAATATATATACGATATTTCTATTGGAATTCATGTATGCATAAATAAAGTTATATTTTGTAAAGCCTTCACCGTACCGTCATTATCGGTAGTGGACCGTTTTTGTAGAACCCGCGTAACCCTTTCGAAGGCCCTCCGACATTGTTCGCCTTCGCCTTATATTAAAGAATGAATGATGTCTCACATTCTGCGGCACCCTCCCGCTTTATTAAGCGATGCTACGTTTTATCAGCTGTCGGATGCGAGATAAAATACTTTGCGAACGACGTTACTCCGTTTATAAATGAAAGCTGTTTTATGGAAAATAATTTGCGACTTTCAATATTACTTTACCTAGGCAGTATATTGTACACTTGTTGTGTGACAGATGGATATTCATAGAATAATACATTATTTTAATAATAACAACAATAATATATTCTTTATTGCGAAAAACTGAAAACTTAATATAAGAACTAAAGTAAAAAAAATAAAAGTACAATAAGGCGACCTTATCGCTTTAATCGTCGGCTTCCAGGCAACCTTTGGATGTAGGAGTTGTATCGCTGTTACCGATCAACCGTACATGCATTTAAGTTAAATTCACATAAATCTCTATCTGTAATAACATTCTGTAAAGTAGATTCTCCAATTCGCACTATCACACATGGTCTCTTACATAATACATGCGGTACTTAGCGCTAAGGAATGGAGGCGAAACTAATAAATATTTATAGAGGTCTCCACAGAGCGAGGTGAGACGAGCGAATCGCAAATTTTGCTTGTAAGTATTATCCTATAATGCACACTACATATTGGAAGCTCCTCAAGGGCTTATAGTGTTGAAACTTGTACTAGCCCTTGAGCAGCTTTAATCTGAATTGTATAGTATATAGAACTGCGGTATGGTAACAAAATTAACAAAGACAAAATACGCATAATATAGACTAAACCTAAAAGGCGGATTAATTAAAGAAACTTATTATTTATTTACTTACACGTTATATGTAGGAAAAGCTAAAAATTGAGCTAAAAATTAAGAAAATGGTAAAATAATTATTTATTATAAAGTTTTAAATTATTTATATCACTTTTACGACATTGTTGGTACAAGTAGGTATTGCCATAAATAATGTTTGATACATGATCAAGGAAGTAACAAAATAAATACTTTTTCATATCTTACCTGAAGTGACACGAAAACGTTCAGATTTGGCGGATTGCCTGCTTACTAGGTCTACTTTCAACTAGAAGGATACGTCGGGGTCAGGAAGTGGGGCGGTCTAGATAAGAAGAGGTGGCGATGATGTCTTTGGCGATTACCGAAAGGATGTCAGACCGCACGAAGTCCCGCTTTATGACAAGCTGGTGACGTCATCGACGTCATAAGAATGGGAAGATAGTGATCTATTCTTACATAATGTAGTCAGTAGTAGTCTGTGTAAAACAATCGACTAGCCACTAAATTACCGCTGGAGAAGTACACACACACACATATTTAAAACAGCGTAGAAACTACGAAAATTGCAACGTTGTGTACGTCGTACTCATCGGAAACAGCTTTTGAGCGTAGTTAGTGGTGACTGCAACGAGGAACTGAGTCACTGAGGTCTCGTTCGGTAAGATAAGGCCGCGGTCAGACACTAGTCAAGATTAGAGTTTCTACGAACAGTATATTTAATGTCGCGAAGCTCTGAGTAAGTTATCTACGTCGGGAATACGCTTTACTGCTTACTGTGCTCCGCTGGGAATTACTCGTACTATGCGTCTTCTATATATCTTAACTTCCAAATATTATTTAAGAAGTAGTAAAGCTTAATTAATATTTTATAAATAAGTAAATTTCACAATCTTTATGTCCTTCATAATGTGAATGTGACCATTTGGTTATGCAACGATTTATAACATTTTTTATAATTATATAGGTACAATATAAAATGAACTTTACGAAAAATTGACATAATATCTTTTCACAATTATAACTTTATATAGCTTCACGCTTTATCCCGCATATTGCAGGGTAGGCAGAGGGAACTGCAGGAGCCATATGAACCTAGTGTTAAGACACTCCGTTGCTCAGTCCCTGCTTTCTCCGTCCCCGCTTTAGTGGCGGAACTCAACGCCGGTCTTTGCCTAGCTTAACTTCATATAACTTTAGAATATTGTATAAACATCCTATACCATCAAACTTATACATCAACTAACAATTACATCAAATAACATTTATAAGTACTTATATGAAAATATCTGTTTCAGTACAAGTACCTACGTAAGTAAGATATTACAGTGTAATCTCTAGATACACTAGATGATATAGATGGTCATCGATTATTTGTACAAAAACACAACAAATAGAGAACAAAGAGAGATCCTAGTGCAGTGCAGTGTAGTGCAGTACAGTGACATTCGCCGTAGTGTGCGATGTATAAATATCCGACACTTGTCCACATGTCCTCAATACGCGGTATATTGCGGCGATAAATCACAATATCGGGACGCGCTGACAAATCCTTGGCGGAGCTGGCCGTTCGCAAAAATACTTGAAGCTTTGCTGTTTTGAACATTTATTTTCTAAAGTATGATGTATTTTATATGGTTAGCACTTTTGCAATAAATTTATTTTAGTAATAAAAAAGACCAGTGATCCCTTTTACTAAGAGATAAGTTAATGGTTCCGTATTTAGATATGTTTCGTTCCACACAACATACAATTTCACATCACAACGTCATCCATATTCGCATTATAATTTTAAAACATTTTTATACTTTAGTACGTCTAAGTGTCTTAGCGGTAAGTGCCGCAATATAGAAAAGTTCAGTAACGAGCTATTTAAATATTACTTGTGACATTTTAAGCTTTCATAATTTAGTTTCCCTCTTTACAGGATAAAGTGTACGGAAAGTGCTGGTTTTGCTACAGTCTGGTAACTAAACGAAACATTCAATGTCGTTTAAATTTATATAATGAATTATAAGACACGAGTTGTTGTCCGCAACTTTGTTTGCGTAGATTATTAAATAATGTCATTATTTCGTAATGTCATTATGTCGATAAGGTCGTCGTAGTTCTTCTCTAGCTCTACACTATAAGTTTTAATTTTACAGAAGTAACGAGTACGAATTCTTTGTTCTGTTTGTCTTTATTGGAACTCTGTATATACTAGAGTTTACCTGCGCAAACCATAACAACATACGTATTTACTGTTTACATATATTAATATCATATAAGCATTTTTTTTTGTCGTTTTATCTACTTTATCTCAAAACCGCATTATACTTAAAACTAAAAAAATATCTTAATCTTCTTCAATGCGATAGTACAGATATAGTAGTGAATGCGAGTTGGAGTCATCATGCCCGGTAGAGCTGACGGCGTCGCTCGTTAGCCGCGAGGCGACTGAGATCGCACTATGCAGTCGTGTGCTGTCGTTTTGATAACATTAATTACTGGTCACTACTTACTTACTAGATCATCAACTTGTAGCTTGTACTCTTATAATATCTAACTATTTTGTTAATGGAAAGAGAAACTGACTTTTAAATCAGTCGTATTTGAATATTTTCTTAAATTTACACCTCAATGTGCTACAGCTATAGACACAAAGCTGTTGTAGAATTTGTTTCCCGACCATTAATAATATTTATAAATATAAATAGTTAAAATAACAATATTTATAAATATTTTAGTAACTAATATTTGTAATGAAACCATATAAATAAGTGGCTGCAAGATAAGCTTACCAGTAAACGAATACTAGCACTTTGATGTAACCCACTTGCGATGTAACAAATGTAACCACAGTGCGTCGCGAGCTCGCTTTCCCTTGCCTCTAATGCTCCTCGGTTGTTTACAGACTGCACTATTTATTGTTAAAATCACAATAACTGTTATTTTGGAACATTGTAACATTGAATACAATTTATAGACAACAAGGAAGTTTTCTAAAAAAATTCATATATTTATTGTTGTATGGTTAGGAACCTAGTGTTAAAACACTCCGTCTTCGTTTTTCACTTTTTCAAAGCAAAATAGCAAATGAAAAATCCATCTCCTTAAGTGGGAATCGAGTCCACAACCGTCACTTTTACAGGCAGACGCTACACTTACGACGGCAAATTATATATTTATTAAATTGTTTCTCAAAAAAATGTAAAGTCAAAGTATCTTTAAAACAAGAAAGTGGTATCTTTCTTTTTAAAAATTTATCATCGTTTTACTAACTTGAATTCTTGTCTTAACATGTGTCCTGTTTTCCCACTTAAACAGACATTTTATGTTATAGTTCTCGTTTAATGTAGCTCTTGATCAGCCACATAACAAGCAAAGATGAACACAAACGTACAATTATATGTAGCGCCTTACTATTCTTCCATCTTCAATATATTATGCATAGTTGTAATTTAACAGTTACATAATTTACTTAACATTAACACAAGTACATACACTTTTGTTCCTCGTAACAAGCACAGTATAAACGGTAGTCCTTAGTCCTGTTAAATATTTAAGTAGGTCACATTCGAAAGTTATGCGAGGTCGGATTTCCGCTGTACGTCTGTTACGTCTCTGCGGAATTAATATGCAAATACTTTACGAGTTTTGTGCATTCATTATATAGTCCTTAAGTCGTATTACTGCCTCTAACTGCCAAGATTCAGGTGCTTCCACATTTATACATAGGTTATTCTTATTAGAGAATAATCTATTCATATGATTCGATTCGATTGAACGTTTAATGTCTGTCTCATTTCAATAAAAATATACTTAAAGTCACTTTAAGTAAAACTATCTTTATTACCATGCAATAATAATACACAATCATTAGTTGAAGAGATCATCAATTGTTTTTTTTAATAGAAGTTCAACTCTAACATATCTACAAAAAAGATATTATTAATTTGTGAAATTATAAAGAGAACTTTAAATAAGTGTAATTAATTTATTCAAAATTATTATAATAATGTTAAAATATATTAAACAAATATTTTTTTTGTTCATGCTTTATTCTGCACATGGCAGAGTGGGCAGAGGAAACTGCAGGAATATGATCCTAGTGTTAAGACACTCCGTTGCTTAGTCCCTGCTTTCTCCGTCCCCGCTTTCCGCCTCTTTCAAGGCATTGCGTGTTGAGTGGCGGAACTCAACGCCGCGCTTTGCCTATTTTCTAGAGCGAAGAAAATGGAAATAAAAAAATCCATCTTCCCCGAGTGGGAATCGAACCCACAAACCGTCGCGTTTAGAGGTAGACGCTTACCCCTCTGCGCCACGACGATCCTCAATAATAATTACACAAATATTAGGACGTAAAAAGCTTCTTATAACACACAATATCTATTTAGTTATACTATTATAAACAGGCAAACATACATGCATGGATATTTCTTGCGTGTCAACGAGATGTCTGGGGTTCCAATTAGATCAGTACTAGTATAAAACAAAAATCTTAATAATTATTGTGTAAGCGGCGCGTAGAATGCCGTCATTCAATACGCAGCGACGCAACACATTCTCCCTACTTACGTCTTTAATATAATATTTGCTTCGTGCGTGAAGAGAGACGCGAATATACTATTAATCCATAATGAAACAAAGTCGGTAAACGCGCGCTCTCCGACGATCAATTATTTGCTCTGCACTCCGCCGATGAAACTGTAGACGTCCGTCCTCATCAAAATGTGAATACGTTTTTAATGGCCATATCGTGTTACGAGCGGACGAGCGGCGGACTCAGTTACTTGATAATGATATTGTGAAGTTAATGATGTCTACATTGACAAGTGCAGAGACTGCAGCGGGGCAGCGTCGTGTGACGGCACCTCTGTTTTAAGTCCATTTAACCGCCATAAAAATGACATTCCAGTTAGCAGGACTCACGTATTTATAAAGTTCACATTTAAATAGTATATAATTTTTATTGTTATATTTAGCGTCTGCGAAAGTCAAGCTATTTATTAGATTGAATTTCGTCTTTTCTACGACAAAGCTATCGACTCAGATTATTTTTTAATGTAATAAATTAATATCAGTAGATATGAACATATATAAAATCTCTGAAAACAATCCCCTTAAAGTTCTCTAATAATATATACACACTATCAATAATTAGAAGAAAAAAAGTGTGACATAAACAATTTCCCGAACAACAATTACGTTTCGTTACTTTACTTTATCAGTTAATTGATTGATTTAAATGAATAGTTCTTTTAATTAGTTCAATCAGCGGCGGTGACTGGTCATTATTTAATATATATGTTCATGATTAATTCGTTGTTTCAATAAATTATATGTTTAATATAATTTATTCTAACTCTTTATTTTGTTAAATAATCCTCTCAATATAAGTTCTACAGAAATATAATGTATGTTAATAATAAACACCACGAAAGTACACCTTGAATTTTTATAAAATATTCTATAGAGAACATGTCCTATTAAACGCGTACCTACAAATAGGCAAAAACACGTACAAAAATGTAAATTTAATTTAATTAATCGTTTTTTTTTATTTAAGTAATAATAATTTTTCTTCCAATAATTTTTATAAAATTCTTACACAATTTGTTCAGAAACATATTCTATTATTCGCTACATATATAAATTAAGATGTTATTAATACACAAATCAGAAATGAGCTATTCCGCGTCACCCTTATTTCTATTTCCAAGACTTAACTTGAGACGATAATTAAATAAACGATCGTGTTTGCGTTTCTGAGGAAATCTAATGTAAGCAGCCGCTATCCGATACCGGGCTGATTCGATAAGTAGACTTTATTGAAGCTGAGGCTTATTGAGTTGTGCGCGACTTCAAACTACAAACATCGGAATGTGTGAGTTCGCACGCTTCTAATTCAATTAAAATATTATACATCATGTTCGGAACTAAACTAAACTAATCTCAATTATGTTGTAACAACTTTGTTTATTTAAGCAAGTCTTTGGGAAATGTTATCGAAAATCGAACGCTTTAACTATATTGTTTTGCTTTAACGTTATTGTAGTCGTACATTTTACTGTACTTTAATAAACTGTGAAATGTTTCTGTACATTGTGTATGTAAACAAAAAAATATACAAAAGTGTGTTAAGCATTAATAGAAATTCAATATATAATTTTCAAAAGGTTTGCTATTCTATGTGGATGTTTCTATGTACTCCATGTTTTGGTCAGGTTACGCGCATCTTTGTATGTACTGGACAGATGTGAATGAATTTTCTTTTTCTAATTATTGACACATCATCACATCTTTCTAATTATTGTTGACTTTAAAGACGCCACGTCTTACGCAGAACTGTAGTAGTCAAACTGAATTATAGATATAATGAACTGCTACTGCAGTAAAATGATAGATCATGATAAGATGAAATATTAAAATCAAAAATTTTAAATATCTGCCAAGTAATTATAATACGTCAGTCTTATAACAAGGCATAAGCCTTGTTGGAGTTGAACATTTTTAGTTGACATATTATGAAAATTCAATATCTAAAACAAATAACAAGAATAATACCTTATTCAATATTGCATGATAACCTTATTCAATATTGCATGCATGATGGACGTTATATTAACATTTTTATATTAAAAATCAAAGATCTGGAACCACAATAGATAAAGTACAAAAAATGATAAAAAGAATCTTTAATAAAAGTTGTTGGAAATTTTTCACTATAGTAAATTGGTAAATGGAAATTGGGTAGCACGCTTTATAAAGTCCACGCTAACGAAGTTGTGGGCTTCTAGTTGTAAATAATAATAGCTTAATGCATTATTATATAATACCAACGCAATAAAGGCACGACCTTGTGTTGCTATCCTATTATGAAGTAACAGAGTAAAATGTACTTCCGCCGTCTAAAACTAACTGAAATTCATACATTCAATTCTGTTTAAATTCATATATAACGAAAGCCTTTGGAATGAAATTTCCTTTGACAGCGAGCTGGGTCAATGTTTAGCGGAGTGCGGTTTGCTGCAACGCGACCGACCGGAGCGGCTCAGTGCATTCATTTTCATTGCGCGCTGAGTGCTTAAACACCTTGCGGTAATTACTGGCGCGATAAAATGTAACACTCTCGTGTCATAGGCGCCAGCCAAATGACTATTGGATATTGTAATAGCTGTTCATATCAAAAGTATCAATGAACTAGAAAATTGACTTGCTTACATGTTTATTATGTATCATATTTTTTAACTGTCGACGACCGTCGTGGCCCAGAGGCGCAGCATCTGCCTGTAACGCTACGGTTTCTGGGTTCGATTCCCACTCTTGGAAGATGGGTTTTTCTATTTCCATTTTCTTCGCTCTGAAAACTAGGGAAAGCGCGCCGTTGAGTTCCGCCACTCAACACGCTATGCCTCGAAAAAGGCGGAAAGCGGGGACGGAGGAAGGAGGAACTAAGTAACGGAGTGTCTTAACACTAGGTTCCCACGGTTCCTGCAGTTCCTTTTGCTTACCCTTCCATGTGTGGTATAAAGCGTGAAGCTAAAAAGAAATTAACTGATAGTTGCAGAAAAAAAAGTCTCATGTCATTTCACTTATTTTTTTAAGTTTCCAGATAGCGACATCGACTTGGATATTTGGTATAAATTTCAAATGGCAAACATTGACAAACAGAAAAACAAAGTGATGGACAATAGCGATTAAAGTTATCTATTTCCATATTTTGAGGGACAGAATCCTAATAAAATCAGTACCAAAAAATGTCATTTGTCGGTTTGTCGACAGCAGAATGCAAAATGCGTATGTAATGCGTAAAATCTAGAGATCACACACAGCGTGTTCTAGATGTGGGCGTGTAGATATGGTCCATTGCAGCATTCCAAAATTTGTGTACGAGCGGGTGGTCGCTCGCGCTGCGCCGCGCCGCGTCCACATGCGATTTTATGTTCCACTGCCTTTATTGCTAATGCATCCTGACCGCCGGGCGCTGACTCTGTGACAGCTGTAATTTATATTTGGTGAATCATTTGAATTAACCAAAAATATTAGAATTGATTTATATATGTATTAAACTTTCCGATTGAATATAGGATGTTTTATTTATTTCCTTGCTATTAAATATTATAGTTTTCCCACTTTCACAGGTTGGCTGGAAGAATTCTCTTATAGAGGTAAGTCCACCTTTGCTAATGATATGTCTGTCTGTAATTTCAGTTACTTTCTCAATGCAAAGAGGATATTCAATATGCATATAAATAAAAATAGCGGAACACTTAATGAATTCGACTTGGATATACAATTGTGTTATATTACTTATGCAAATTTTATTGATAAAATTAACTCTAACAGATGAAACATTTTTCCGCATACAGCAAGAGTAGACAAACAACCTATTATTAAGACTAGACTTGACTAAAATAAAGTCCGTTTCTCAGTTTCTGTACATTTTTCGGGATATTACGTGTGCAATTTTCTAAGTGAAAAACTTAAATTTAAAGCATAAGTAAAGTAATAGAATTCGCCATCGGCGTAAGTTGTATCGTGGCCTCTTTACTCATAGAGTCGCATTTAGACACGTGATGTTATCTAGACGAAGCGACCCATTGTTCGGGAAACCTTAAAGGATACAATTTTCTCACACGGGCTACTCTTTGTGAGACACACAAAGCCGGCTATTAGGGTTTTTTTTGCCTTTTAATCTAATTTTATACTGCGGATGAAGGTTGTGTTGTTAACTTTATAGAATTCATATAAAAATAAATTTAACAGAGAAAATTCAGAATTATTTTACGTAAAGCTATGTAAAAACAAAGAGATAGATGATATCTTTATTGACACTTAATGTATTCATAACTCAACTATTTCAAATTCTACCATCTGAGACATGCTTATATATGTAATGGCTTTGTACGAACATTTTATAGCACCTAACATTCAACGTGTAATTTATTAAATAGTTCGTGTATTGATTTTGCTCAATGTATAGTATTATAAAATTAAAAAGAAAAAACATTCTTCATTACTAATTGAGTATTAACTTTAATACTATCAGATCAAGATACAGTTTAATATTAATCTCGTCAAGTTTGGACAAGCGCTTTAATTGTATTTAAATAAAATTGTTTTGCTATTTTCTATTATGAACATTTTCTCTCGGTAAACGTTTTGAACTAAACAATAAGAACAAAAATAAAGAAACCAACAAAGCGATCGTTTTATGAAAGCCTTTGAATGTTTGAAATATAGGTTATGAGAGAACGCGGGGCTGCGTCCGCCGCAGAGGGGCGGCCGATACTCAATCTTTTATTCGTTTACCTCGCCGCGGCCGCAGAGAGCCGATAACCGAAATTGTGTATCGCTCCGATATTGTGTTTCTATCCTACAGGAAATGTTTATTTCGGAATAAAAAATGGCTTCCGTCTGTCTGTTTTCAAATGCAGAATTGTTTTACTCAGAATATAACATAGAAAGAAACATTAGTAGTCAAAGAACATACGAATATTGTTAAACTAGTATTTTTGATATATTTTTATCCAGCTTCACGCTTATATCCTACATATAGCAGGATAGGCTAATGGAACTGGAGGGAACGTGAGAATCTAGTGTTAAGACACTCCGTTCCATTTTTTTCGAGGCGCGTTGAGTGGCGGAAACTAAATGCCGCGCTTTGTCTAGGGCGTTATCCATCTTCACCGAATGGGAATCGAACCAAATAAACATTCTCCATCTTCAGTATAGCTGTATTATAAGCTTTTATAGATATACTCTTACTAGAAGTAAGAATTATAAAAAATCCTGACCATTCAGTTGTTCTTTTATTACGACACTTGAAATTTTGAAATGTACGTATATTTTTTGCAAAGTTATTTGTCCAAGTATTTTAGTTATTATTAGTAAACTAGTCATAGTATTTATAGTTTTGGTTTATAATTGTTCGGATTAGCGGATTCCAAAAGTTTAACACATAATTTTAGGCAGAGAGAATTAGTGTAACTTGAATTCACTAGGCGGCGACATTCCGATTCGACGTTCCTAATAGGAAGAATAAAAATTAAATAAATGTTTTAATATTTTAGTACGAGAATGGAATCTATAACCATAACGCTAAAAGAAAGTTTAATTTGATTTCATTTAAATGAAATAGTAAATATAACTTTCATTGAAATAGAGAAGGAACAACTTAGCGTTCCATGGATTCACCGTCGGGCCCATCTTGTTGTAGGAAGAGGAGCTTCGAGCTCCGCTTGGGACTTGCGACCCAAGTGTAGGTTTAAAAGGCCCCTTTAGATTGCATTAACGCTCACCTTCACTGACCGAGCCCACTTCCTAACCAAATTTTAAATGATTCTACTAAAGCCGCCTTCGAAGTGCGTTCTAGAAATGAATTTGTATAGTTCTAGACAGGCCGAGATCTTTTAGTAAACTATAGAGAGATGTCGCTGTTATACCTCTCGCTCCTACTTCAACCGCATATAAGCTCGCTCTAAATCTGTTCCTGGTCAGTTCGTTTGTAACATCGAAATACTTATCGAGTTTAAGGTGGTGACTTTTCGGGATATTTGTTTCCCACGGAACTGTTCTACCAGTATTACTCGTTTTAGGCTTCGAGAATAAAGAAAGATATCCGGTCTGGATGACGAAACACAAATATCCTCAGAGATTCTATACTGTTTCTCATATGTGTCTATCATAAGTGTCCAATCAGGAGCTGGATCTAATATGGAGAAAGGATTTTGTGTAAGTTTTTTATAAGAACCTTTTTTCACAAACTCTATTGAGCGTTTACTGGTTGTTATGTTTCCCTGTGCTCTTACTACTGAAAGAATAATGGCTTCACGTATCATTTCTAGTACTTTGTCATGGCGCCGCGAGTATTGACCACTATCCAAGAGCTACACTCAGCATATGTTTAGCTGTCCCCACTGCCTCTTTACAGATGTAGCAAGATTTATCGGTAGCTTTACCCCATCTTAATAAATTACTTTGATCTGGCAGAGTCATTTGGAACGCATTTAAATAGAATTTTAGTAGTGCTGGAGACTAGTCATGAATTAGGGTGCGCCATTTTAGAGCTAAAGGGATACAAAATTCTCCTATAGTTAGCCACTTATGTGCTTTGCATTTCTAAGCCCATTGCGTGCACCTCATACTTATCGTTCTCGTCTTGCCGAATAAAAGATTTTATTATGTCTGTGTCTTGGACCTTCCTCTGTGATCCCAACCCTACTTTACTAAATTGTGCTCCTATCATAAATTGCTTATGGAATTTAAGTCTTGACTCGAGCTCTGGGTCCCTTCTGTCTCTTGGAAGTGAGGTAACAATCTCATCCCGTGATTTTCCCAGAATATATGTTTTGGCGACTCTTAGATGTTTATAAAGCTCCGATGGTTTCTTTAATCTCAACCCAAAATTATTTTTGTCTCTAAATAAGGTTGAGGTGTCCGCCGAATGCGCTAGCCCAAGCCAAAACTTCAGCATCTTTATGACGCTTGCATCTAACTTTGTCAAGAGAGTTTTATTAAAATCATATATGAGGAAAGGCTAATTCAGACGTGATATTAGAAAATTGTCGTAAATCCAAGCTTTCTTGACATTACTTGTAGGTTGATGGTCTACCTTTTCAAGATCAGTCACAACTGTTGACTAGTATCAGACATCTAAAGGTGAAGTTCAGCCTTTGTAATGTATTTTCTTACCGAGAAATTTAAAAGGTGCCGCTTCGGAAACTACAGCAATGCATTTTTAATCCCGGATCGTATGAGGTATATTTTGTGTTTTGTCTAAACCTATTCCTAGTCAGCTTGTTTATAAGATCGAACATAATTTTTATTTTTTAGAAATAATTTTTATAAAAAAATAATAGTAAGCGTTTATTTGTTTCCAGTTTGAATAGAAGAGCTATTAGTCATCGCATTCGACAACTCAAATTGTCACCTGTCACGAAATATGTGTCCTATTTGGAAAATTTAGTTCTGCCTGAAAGCCATCCATAAAAGCATTTGGAATTCAATATTTTGACTCACATACATATATTTTTATTAGCTTAGTTTATCAAATAAAAAAATTAAATAAAGTAAAGTAATTTAATTATTTGTGACGTATTTGTACATACATTCTGGTTCCTACAGTACTAGTACTAGGTAGTTCTCGGAGTTGTCGGAGTTCCACAAGTGCTAATAAGTTATAAGTGAAGTTGTTACTCAAGTCCGCAGTTAATCCTGCTCGTGCAGCAACAATATACAATAAGGTATGTAACAGTCAGTGTTTCCAGTTTGTTTCTGTGTCGCAATTCAACTTTGTCATCAGTAGAATTTAGAAACTGTGGTATTGTGTAAAACCTTTTTATATTTTATCATAAATTTAGTTAAATCTTAAATACTACTACATTTATAGGTATATACATAGGGATATAGGCAAAATATCTAAAAAATAAAGATCTTAATCATTTCTTCGCAAAACAACATTTATTTTTACGTTTGGTCATGTGGCTATAATACTATTTGTGAGGTATTTTAACTGCAGCAGTATTTATGTGTCTACTAGGTTTTTTAAATATTTTGTCGGAACGCCATAAACGCAAAAAATGTTTAGTTATCAAGTCATACTTTGTACGCATTTTTGCATATTTACTATTTGTGATATATATGCAACTTAGGCTTCGTATGCATCATAGTCTCGAGATTGGCTTCAACTCACATTTATAGTCTCATGGTTATGTTAATTCTATACCCGAGGTCGGTTTTATGCGTTTAGATCATCGTTTTCGGTAACGTACAACAATATAAAACTACTACATAGCTCTGCATGTAAAGTTACATCGTGACACCTCACTCTAAATGGTTTGATGACGATATCGTAGTGAATATTATAAATTTTAAATCGTTATAAATCTAATTAATAATTATAAAGAAACACTAATTTACGGAATAATATTGACTCATTGGTCTCTTTCTTCTAACGTAACTTTTTCTTTTTCTTCAAAAATTACGCAAATTTATAGAGAGAAACATATTTGTAAGAAATATCTTGAGACTTTGTAAGGCTGTGTAGCTACAAAAATGAGGATAATTGTCCGATGTCGATACAGTATGTAAACAAAACCTTCACTCACTTAAGAGGCGTATTTTTCATACTGTCTTCATACATTACTTAAATATAAAACACTTCTCAATTCGTCTCGCACTTCTTAGCATATTTTTTTCGGAATCTTTCGCAGTACTAAAGCCTTCGAATACTTTATATAAAGTATTTCAAACAAAAGAATATGGATTGCTACGATCGAGTTAAGCTCGTCGTGTGCCTCTCGGTACCATAACAGTGGGTATAGTGCTCTATTTCATATTTATATCGCACAAATGATTGAAATTGTATCTCGAAGCGTTTTCCGATACGTCTGCTGTCGACTGAACGGCCGAACTATTTACTTTCGTATGATTTCATTTATTGCTAAATTATATTGTAATAGAGAGCGGCACAGCGGGACGACGGGATAGCGGGATAACCGGACAGCGTGTAATATGTTGTCCGTACATTAGAAAGTGGCTGTAAGCGACAGAGTTATATATGTAAACGTTTCCAATGTATAAATAAAATAAACTTCTTTCTTTAGGAACTGGCCGGATTGATTGTAAGGTTATTTTAATTAGAGTAATTACGAGCTTACTGTGGTTGGTTACTGTCTATATACATATGTCAAGCATATGTGTCAAGTATTTAAAAACGTCTCCATTAGCGCAATGATAGAACAAGAAGATCGTATAACATGTAAACAAAATGAGCATGACAGCGCCTAGCGGACAGATTTTGCTTTAAACCTGTCAATTCGACACCGCTCCGGTGCGGATCCAGCCAACGTATCTGTTGCAAAAGTACCTCACACCTCACGCATACATACATACGTATATTGTACATAATTTGTTTACAGAGCAGTAATATTTTAAGTGAAATGCTTATTTATTTTAAATAAACTCTTATAGTTAGTATTTAAAAATTAAATGTTCAAACAAAATTTTTAAATGAACATATTATCTGTCAGTGTGTAGCACTGTCACATCAACTAACGAATGCCTCTTGAAGCAGCAGTCGAAATTTTTATTATTTAATTACACTGTACTGTAAAATCACTACGTCAAAACTCACCATAGTTTTCATTCAAATAGTAGTTTAGTTTAAAAGTATTTGAATTTTGCCATACAGATAAATGTTCTATTTGGCAAAATCCAAATAATTTTAAAAATTATCTGTGTTTTAAATAAAACGATTTAAGCGGATTAGTCACGTATGTTATCATTTTTTGGAAACCCGACGTTTCGAACATTTTCCAGTAGTCCGCGGTCACGAGAAGACTCCAGTTTACCCGTTATTTAAAATGTATGAAAGTGAGAAAATCAAAAATTGTTTAAACCAATTTCTTGTCGCGTTTAAAAGTCAATACTTCATAATGGTATTTATCATTGTTGTAATAAAGAAAAATAGTATAGCTGAAAGTTAACATGATAAACTGATACTTTTAATGTTTTAACACATTTGATGAGAAATATAGATTATTTTACTTTTGTGTGTAACTCACTATATACTATTCATTGCGCTGCAAAGTATCACAATAATTTCGCATATCAGCAAAACTATACCGTCCACGTCGCTGAATGTCCCCTCAACGTAAGCCAAATGTTCGCGAAGTGTCCCACGTACGTGTAGTTTGTCATGTAACGTACATTTACTAATCCCACATCCAATGAACATTACGCTGCATACATCGGTTGTTGCGACGCGGACAATGCACTGTTATACAATGCTCTGTACTACCGACTTAATCAAACACGACACTGGGCTACACATGATTTAATTACGATTTGGTTATTACAGTGAAACCATTTCAAGTATTATAATATTGAGTTAATGAGTACCGTCGTGACGCAGCGGTACAGCGTCTGCCTGTAAACGAGACGGTCTGTGAGTTCAATAGCCACTCTAGGAGGATGCATTATTCCACTTTCATTTTCTCTCCTTCGTTACTAGGCAACTAGTTAAGACCAACAGAGTGTCCAAACACAAGGTCCTTGTCTACCCTGTGCTATGAAAGAGATAAAACGTGAAGCTAAAAAAAGAAGATTGTAATTTAATCTATATAGTTTAATATAAAACAGCCTTCAAAAATCCATAAAATGAAGGGATCTCATTAATATGAAATAATAATTAGGATTTAACAAATCGTATGAATTACGCTTTATCCTGCATATTGCAGGTAGGCAGAGGGAACTGCAGGAACCATACGAACTTAGTATTAAGATCCTCCGTTGCCTAAGCAACGGACTAATCCTTACTATCTCCTTCCTCGCTTTTCGCCGTTTTCGAGGCATTGCGTGTTGAGTGGCGGAACACAACGCCGCGCTTTGCCTAATTTCCAAAGCGAAGAAAATGGAAATAGTAAAATCCATCTTTCCCGAGTGAGAATCGAACCCACAAACCGTAGCGTTTACAGGCAAACGATACGCCTCAGCGCCACGACGGTCCTCAATTAGACAGAAACATTGATGAACTTCGGTCAAGTAAGCAAGTAAATATTGATGAACTTCACTCAAAAGACCTAGAGATTTTGTACAACTAAAAACTTCCACCATAATTTTGTTCTTGTTTACTAAATTGCGACTTGTGAAAATAAATCATACATATATTTTTTGTCTCGAAAAAGGCAGAAAGTGGGGACGGAGAAAGCAGAATCTAAGCAACGGAGTGTCTTAACACTAGGTTCAAATGGTTCCTGCAGTTCCCTCTGCCTACTCTGCTATATGCGGGATAAAGTGTGAAGCTAGAAAAAAAAATTATCAAATATTATTTTGTGAATAGATAGATATTTTACGTTTTAAGTGAACAAAATATATAAAAATATATTTTTTTCGATTGTTTTAGTTCTATTTTTGCAACAAATTTTCCTTTTTTGCTATATTTTACGACATCAAAGCACCAAAGCCTGTATCCTTTATATATGCTAGCGATATTTTATATTAATTTCAGCTTCATACTACACTTGATATATGCTTTTGACATTTATAGTCTTTGGACACAGACAGACGGACAAAGAGATCCCACAAAGAGTTTTTTCTTTTCAGGTACGATGAGATAAGGATTTAAATCAAATATATAAACTAAATAATTGTCTCATAAACAGATTAAACGATTAAGTGCATCAGTGAAACTATGAATATGAATATTACACACAAGCTACAACAGTACCTGATCGTATCTACAGTCTTTTGTTTTGAATGGCCCTAACTAAGACCAAGTATTTATGAATTTGATATAATATTATTTTTATTTTATGTCACGTGTCTAACTTTTACAGAGTTTTGAATTTTCTATATACTAACATTTTTTTAATATTTAATTTAAAAATTCAGAAATACAATACGTGTATAACAAAAGTACAGTAAACAGTGCGCCGCGAGAGGGTCGCCGCGCCGCTAGAGATTTAATCACGTGTATTGTTTGAGCGCGCCCTTTGAACCGTGGGATTAAAGCGGATTATTGATTACGATGGAAACTGTGCCACGGAAGGTACGACCGATCCGATATCCATTAATTCTGTAATTCACGTAAGCTTATCAATATTTGTTTTTCCACTTTGGATTTATAATGTATGTACATATTAAAAATGTTATATTTTTTGCGCTACGGTGTATCCCGCTCGTAATTAATAAGGATTCACACAAAGTACCTATTGCTATACGCTGGACACGATACCGTCCCCTGATTTACATACAAGAGCGTTATATTACATGCATAGGTCGTCTACAGTTACGTATATGATTTAATTTTCAAAAACACTTAAATTTTACTCAACATAAACTTTTCTATAGACATAATCTATTTCTCATTTCTTATAATTTAAACATCAAAACCCAACTAACTATTTGCAAACATAAAACTACTTAGCACTACACGAACACTTTTAACTAACGATGAAAACGTTAAAAAAATAGAATTTAAAGTGTAAAATGTTTAAAAGAATGAGTGAATTGAATAAGATATCTCGCCGCATTAAGCTCCCACTCATACCTGAAAGCATCCAATTAAATTCTATGGCGCCGCCGTTCTAATGATCTTCTGCAGTTTTATCTGAGCCCCGCACTGACACGCCAGCACCCTCCGACACATCGACACTTCTTATACTCGTACACGAACACACGGTTAACGTATTATTTCATAGAAACATTTGTTAAATTCAGTTACAGTAATTCAGTTTAGAAAATTTGTTATTCAAATGAACTCTACCTCAGCTTAAATATACAAAGCTAAAATGCTAAGTTCAAATACTAACCTAAGTAAAATACTGTTATATGTAATTCATACACTAAACAAAACGTAGATATATACCAGGACAAGTCCGAGGCAGAGGCATTACAAAGTACAGAATCTCTCGTATAATATATGTATGTAGTGTACTCCTTATTCAGGGGACAGATGTTAGTGGAATAATAAAACGCGAGCCACGAAGAGACCCCTCGGGCTTCTTGAGTTACGCAATAATACGAAAAACTGTTTAGTATTTATATTGTTTCATTCGTGGACTATGATATAGGATGGATCTTCTTTTGAATGATAAGAATCTGAGGATGCTTAAAGTTCAGTCTAGGATATTTATGTGAACCTAAACTATATGTGCAGTAAACTACTTAATATCATGGAGATTATTCTACTACATAATGTTTCAAGAGTACAGTATTCATTATCAGTATAAAATATAATAAATAATCGCAAAAAACAAATATCTAATGCAACTTCACAACAATGTGTATAGTTGTAATTTATGTCTGTCCAAATGATATTTCTTTACAATATTTTGTGTAGGTAGAACTAATCTCGCTGACATACAATACTTCTGTTTTAATTACCGTGAAACATGTTTTTTTTAATTAGTTTGAAATTAAATTAAAGCACCGAAACTAGCTTTGGGACAAAATATCCTTTCTTAAAATGTTTTCTAAAAATTTTTTCGTTACAACGAATAAGACGACTGCAAAGCTCTCCAATCGTTATTGCCTTAACATACAAGTGTTGAGCTTTTTTGTCATTCAATATAGACTCAGTCCGTGTCCGGAATTTGGATCTAAATTCCAACTTTAGTCAAATTGGTCTTTGTAGTTGTCGTTGTTAAGAAGGAAGAGTACAGCAACGAGACCATACGTTTAGTGTCCGTATAGTTATTATAAGCCGTTTTGATATGTGTATATTATACTATTAGTATTCATTATTATTTTATATGTTATAATCTTAAATGTTTGCGAAATAATTTTTTAAAATTATTTTGTACACTTGAAAAATGCCTATAAATATATTATTGTAGAAAGTAGTATCTTAATTAAAATTTATTTTATATGTGTGTTTATTTTTGTTTAAGAATATATACAAAACAAAAAATGATTTACATCGCGTCTAAAATCCCAGTAGCTCGTTATTACTAATCTCAGACCGGATGAAGATAAACGCGACAACAGCCAGTCTGTAGCAGTTCGAGCTTGTCCACTTTTAAATTGTTAGATAAGATACGTAGGATTTCATTTTGTTTCTTTGTGTTTTGATTTTCTTTTCGGCTTATGCTTTGAGGATAAATATTATATACTTTTTACCATGAAATAATTGAATCCCATAAGTAAATATTTAATTCTGCCGTATAACTTTCAAGATTACTAGAATCCTGTCCTATTAGTTACTGGTAACTTAAGCCTTCAATTAAGCTAGTATTCTAAGCACGTATTACGACTGAATATTACATTATATTACGTGTACTATGGATATACGTATATACATACATATTTGTATAAAGATATGCGTATTTCACGGGAAGCTATTAAATTGTGTTCCCTGACGCGCGCGGGCCGATGGTCTACGGGTATAAATTACTCCCTCGAGCGCATTTTTCAACTTTTAAAAGTTTCCCTTTGTAAAAGAGTTTAGTCTGTATAATGATATATGCCGGGGGTTCCCCGGCCGCTCTCCGAAAGCAATCAAAAAGTTCTTTCCGCATTAAAAGTTCTCACTCACCGATTACGTCTCAAGACTTCGCAATTAAATTTCTCTATTCCAGTAGAAGCTAAGAAAATTATTTTTTTGCTTGGTTTGTAGTTGGCCTGATATCGCTGAGCCTGCTAGAGAATTGTAGACTTTAAACTTTTGAAAATAAATAGATAGAACTGTTTTATATAAATCTTCACAAAGCTTCATCTCAATAAATATGCTACATCATACATCGCACTCTTGAATTGTTCTGTCATTTCTGCCTTTACCAAATATAAATTTAGACTCGTAACTGTCAAAAGCGTCGCAGCAACTCGACTACAAATCAGTATGCGATTTTTTATAACAATTTTGTTGATATCATTAGTCTCTTGCAAGAGTAGACGAACGCAGGCTGCGGGGCTGCGGGCGCAAGATTGTACAAAGCTATAATTACCGCCCGTCTCTTGCTTGCGAGGATGTTTAAATAAAACTGGAAACTGTTTTTAGTTGAACAGCATTGTGCTCGCTTTAGTAAGTAAGTATTTTAATGGAACTATTTTAAAATAATTATATATTTTATTAAATAAAATAAGTATTATAATATAATATATTAAAATATATCGTTAATAATATCAATAAAAGTTATATAAGTAATTGAACATTTGAGCTTTCTTCTGACAAAAAAGCACATCGAGCTTCGAGTATAAATAAAGGCGTCGCGTCGCTGATTGATTGTCAATGATCTCTGCCTGCTCGTGTGCCGCGTGTCGGGTGCTGAAGCGATTAGGAAAAGCTCGTCTATACAACTCCTGTAGACGACTGCATCGTGAAATTTAGTTAAAAGTTGTTGAAGCCAGCTTACAACTTGGGAGGTAAAATTACATCTCGGTCCATTATTTAGCCTTTGCTCGCGGAAGCTTAACAGAATTTAGTAGTATAAGTAATGTATTATTTAAATATATAGTAATAGTTGAAATAATTTTATTTAAAAATCAATAATTTAAAAATCAATAATATATTAAATTAAGAATATATTATTGATTTTTAATCGTCAAAAGCATTACTGTCGGTTCACTAAAATTAACGCCTCAGACTAAAGAGGTGCTGTAGCAAGAAACTCAGGATATTTTTATTTAAATACTCATAGAATTTCACAATAATTCATTTTTGACAATAACACGTTTGAAATTGGTTGTAGCGAGCATTTCATTCTCAAGGTGTGTTGTCATTTTAAAAAATCAATAATCAGGTAATAACCTTTAACACACAAACGTCTTTTCACAATTCTTTTAAACTGTGATATAGAGCATTGTTGGACGTTTTCTGGGATCCTATTGTAAAAGAGTACACACTGCCCCATGAAAGAATTGCGAATTAAATGAATTGCTATTTCTAGTATTTTGTGAAACACCGATTTGGTAAAATTATTATTATTCTTCTATTTAACATACATTACATTAACAAAATAATAACATATTGAGATGTCAATGTACGTATGTCAACTGTCAATGTATTGATTAATGATAACTGGCTGTAATACTCCAAAGTATAATGCCGTAAGACATAATTCTATGAAAAGTTGGTAAAGTTAACAAGACGAACCGTTTCCACGTCCGTTAACGATATAATTTTCGTAATTGTAAAAGCTGCTGAGCTTAGTCTATTCGCCAATCCATCAATATGAGATTCGGGCAGAAAAATTCGAATAGAAGGCTTCGATAAAGAAATATTCGTAAAAATAGTTACGTAAAATGTATCAAATAGTGTACAGCTACTACAGCAACAAGCAACCCTTGTGCTGCCGCCGTTTACGTAAAAGTAACATTGACAATAAGGCGTTTTAGCTTTATTCCCATTGTTCGGAGCAATGTGCTCTAGTTCCCGGCGATTTTACATTAAAGTAATTAGAATGAAACCGCCGCGCAGACAACGTTTGTTTTGTTTTTATGATTATTTTTAAAAGAAAGTTAAAATCGCCTTCATTGAGACAAACATTCAATAGCGAAGTATATAATATAATGGCCGCCTTGTACTCTCGGAAAAAGTTTAAAGACTAGAGACAGTGGGAATAATGTTTGACATTAGTAGGAATGCAGTAATGTTTGTGTCACAAGTGTCACCCATTACTCAGTACACTACATAGATGACATACGGTGAGTGCACTACGTGCATTGAGTGGAGTGTTTCTAATTAGGTTTAGTATTTATATTATAGTACTTGAAAGCAAATGTAGTAAAATGATATTCTTACTTATATGTTACGTGTATAGAAAAATATTAACTTTGCGATATATTGCGATTGTAAATGTCTAGAAAACTAAAAAAAAAATAAAAAAAAAAAATTAAGTCCCGCTGAGTTTCTTGCGCCGGTCCTTCCCAGGTCTGAGGCATTAACTAAATTAAATTAATTATTTGACGTTCAAAAACTGAAGCATGTACTTCTTATTTTGAATAAAATTGTTTGACTTTGACTTTGATTCTAGTAGATTAGTATTCTAGTAGTGACTACCAGTCACTGTAAAAGTGCTTAAAAATATCAATTAAAAAATTATATCTTTTTATATATATTAGTATTTGCGAAATGAAATATATTGACTGTGACGAATCTTTGTAACCTAGACTAATAATAAATATATAACAGAGGTTAAATCTCAAGAGAACTACAACGTAAATAGGCTTTATGTTGTTTTTTGATGAAAATTAAAATACTATTTATTCAAACAAGCTTTCAAATCGTTATTTAACACAACTATTGTTGGAATACCTGATGTAAAATTTTAGCAGCCCGTATGAGATATTATAGGGCCTTAGGAAAAGTTAGACGGTTTAATAAAGAATACATACTTACCTGTAAATATAAAAAAAAGAAAATCTAAAACAACGCCCAAGTGACGTTAGCAAAAGTTTCAAAATGGTGAGCACCTTCTGAAAACATTAAAAACTTGAATGTACGCATTCCACAAGCCCCGGGCCCCGAAGGAGACTATAGAGGCTGGAGAATTGACGGCCAATAAAGTTTAAAACATATCAAATTTTGATTTCTATAATTATTATTACTTTCTTAGTACGTAACTTTACAAATTTATATTAATAAATATAATACATATAAATATAAAAAACAATTTCATTAGGTTTTTAAAATGGTTTTCCATTCATCGTTTCCATTCATAATTTCAATAAGTTATATTTATTATTTCTTTACGTGGCATTGCTAAAATATTTAATTATCTTTTATATTTTATTTATAAATATTAACTTCAAGTGATTACAATACGAAAAGTTACTTTGTGTATAAATAACTCACGTTAAGTTATTATTACTATAAAATTTAAGGAAAACAATATGTCTAAAGCAGGCAAATCAAAGATTGTAACTTCCTTTCTTTCATTAAACCTTTTTTAAAGCTACTGTGTAAGTACGGAGTATGCTTCACGCTTTATCCCGCACATGGCAGGGTAGGCAGAGGGAACTGCATGCAGAAACCATTTGAACCTAGTCTTAAGACACTCCGTTGTTTAGTTCCTGCTTTCTCCGTCCCAACTTTCACCTTTTTCGAGGCATTGCGTGTTGAGTGGCGGAACTCAACGCCGCGTTTTGCCTAGTTTGCCAGAGCGAAGAAAATGGAAATAGAAAAATCTTCTCCGACTGGGGATCGAACCCAGAAACCGTCGCGTTACAGGCAGACGTTGCGCCTCTGCGCCACGACGGTCCGGAGTATATTAACATAAAAATCGACAGCAAATATAAATATGTCATGATTGGTAGTTCCATATCTCAAATTATGAATGGGTTTATCTGTCTGTGTAAGTGATTTCTGACTACTTTTCAAATAAGCTTTCTGTTGACCTAATCATATTAATTTGCACGCAACCATCAGAACTCAAGCGCGTTTCGTAATAGACCAATTTTTCTGGTACATACATATAAATAGGAATTTCCGCATTTTTTTTCTTATTTATTTTGGTTAAGCACATATGACCACTTTTACTATAAGAGTAATCACAATTTATTTTGTTTTACTGCAACAGAGAAGATACATGAAATATACTCATACATTTAATTATATTGATTTTATATTTTATTTATTTTGCGATACAACCTGAATTACCAAATTTCACATAAGAACAACAAAAAATATCTCATTTTACTTTTTAAGATATTGTTGCGACTAACGCATCGGTCGCAGACTTGCGCTCGGCAGAAAATGGGCGAGTGTGACGTCGTGTCTGCAGTGATGGGGGCCCGGGTATATAAAGCCCCGAAAGGCCCCACTAGCTCTCTTCTCCTACATACTTCATCACATATTTAAAATTGTATATACGTGGTCCTGCTCATAAATTAAAAATAATTTAACCAGTCAATGGACTTTTATTACGTCCCAACAGGTATAACCTTTTAGACTAACCCCATTTAAGGATTAATACTCCAGAATGGAAATTGACAGTCATATTTAGCACTGACATATAATACCATTGTCACCACTATCACTTTCACTAAACAATATCCAAAGTTTACTTCGAAGCATCATATTGTTATAAAGTTGAACAACAAATACGCATACTTAAGTAACATTTGCTTTTCAGCTGTTATCTCCAGGGAGCACCGGGGACGTGTTGCTTAGCTGTGAGTATACTTTATATACATGGGTATCGGAGCGTGTCAGAATAACACATTACACAATTCATTTTCAATTGTACATACGTTATATTATCGTCGCTGGTAATCCTACCACAATAAAATACACTGAACCACAATTTTTATTTTATTTTTTGTTTCTGATTAGCTTCCACTAGGTGCTCCTTATAGATAGACGTAAATCTTTTTGCAATATGTATTCGTTGCTGGAAGACATATGAAATTTTGTAATGCAAATATGCTATAAATAATTCACTATGAGTAAAAATAGGCCTACATTTATACATATGCCATAATGGCATAATACATCGGTTTCAACTCTAACTACCAATCAAGACGTATATATTGAAGGAAGATAATGCATAAATCATAACGAACTATGTAAGAACGTGACGTAGGACATTGACGCCAGCGATTATCATATGATGATAAATTCACAAAAAAGTACTATTTATAACCTCGCGCCGGTAGAGGCTGGCCAAATATTTATACAATTCATAATTTACATAATTGGTCGTATTTCGGCGCGATTATCATATGACACTGATATTAAAAGTAGGTTTATTGTAAATAGCTACAATACTCGCACACTCGTTGCTAGATAACCGGTTCAACTAGAAATGTTATCATTATTTCTCATGGTGAGGGAGAATACCGTCGTAACTACGTAGATATTATTTGTGAAAATGCGCATATATCTGTTTTAAATTGTTCTTAATAAATTAATTATTGTTATGTAATTATTGTAATGTTAACAGTATTTGTTATGTATAATATAGTTAGTTATACTTTTACAGATTTTACTTTAATAATATTGATACAGAAGTAATATCCATTAACCTTCTGTAAATATTTTTGTTTATATCTAACTTTCAGAGTTTCTAAATGAACGTTAAAACAACTAAACAAATTTTGCACAAATTTTCATGAATTCATAATCTACACAAAAGTAACCGCCGCACACAATACTTTGTAGTAAAGGGAATAAAACTGTAGATAAGTGTAAGTAAGTATTGAGAAAAAAAAGTAAGTGTCTTAACAATAACTTGTATGTTGGTAAATTTGAGCTTTCCGCTTATACATTACGACCCATTTTATTGTCAGTTGTCATTGAAAATTGACTTACGATATTTAACCACCTTAACTGCGTGGGGGAGCTGCCAGCTTACACACGTACAGTGCATATAGGATATACGTATGTTGATAAATATTTTAGATGTACGTCACATTTGTATTTGAATTTGTATTCCAACAAAAATAGTCATATATTTAAGAAAAATTTACCATATGTACTGTATATTGTAAAAAAGGTTTTTGTCAAGTTTAACTTATGTATTAATAGCAGGCAATTGGCAAAAAAATGTCCCCAGCGAAAATCGAACTTAAAACCTTCGTGCTTACGAGGCGTCAGGCGTTGCGTCGCCACACACACACAAATGCCCTCACTTCTATGAAACGAAAATCTCGACGCCCTCGAAATTCAATGAAATAAATTAATTAGGCTGTATTTCTATAAAGCCTACATAGAACATTTCTGCGTTACGTCGTCAAGTGCCGGATATTGCAATTATATGCCTGTGAATGCCACGTGCTAATAATGCTCGACCTGAGCTTTAGGGTCGAAATAGCGAATATGTTCAAATAAAATATGTACGATATAAATACAGTTAATATAAAGTTAATCAAAAGACCGTCGTGACGCAGAGGCGTAAGCGTCTGCCTGTAACTGTAAACGCGACGGTTTGTGGGTTCAATTCCCACTCGGGGAGGATGGATTTTTCTATTTCCATTTTCTTCTCTCTCGAAACTAGGCAACACGCGACGTTGAACTCTACCACTCAACACGCAATAGCTGGAAAGCGGGGACGCAATAGCTGAAAAGCAGGGACTAAGCAACGGAGTGTCTTGACACTAGGTTCGACGGTTCCTGCAGTTCCCTCTAAAGCCTCTAAGCGTGGAGCTAAAAAAAAGATATATATATATATATATATATATATATATATATATATATATATATATATATATATATATATATATATATATATATATATATATATATATATATATATATATATATATATATATATATATATATATATATATATATATATATATATATATATATATATATATATATATATATATATATATATATATATATATATGAGTGAGTTTTGCCACTTAACACGTAATTCGTCGAGAAGGCGTGTGGGGAACGGAGTTTTTAACACTAGGATCCCCAGATTCCTGTTCCTATGTTACCTTGCTATGTTATAACAGTAACATTGTGTCGAGACACACAACTCGCTAACTAACACGTTGACTAAAAATACTAAGCTGTCATTGATCTGAAAAGTCAAAGTCAAATACTAGTTTTTATTAAGAAAAAAACTTTCTACACGTTATGCTATAAATACACAGAAATATACACCATAAACTCTAAACAAAAAATCAATTTCACTGAATATTAATATACCATAAATTAACTCGATTCCGTCAGTCCTAATGAGGTCGACTGAGGGCGAGACTACATTTATCAAATATTTTTGCTTAATATATATGTATAATGTAATTAATTTCGAAATTCACACAAAACAACTGCGGGAGTTATTTCTAACGCACAAGTTTGTACGCAAGAGAGAAGCCGCGTATTGCGCGAGTCGAACGCGGATCGTACACCGTACACCGTAGAGTCGTCGTAACTTGTGGCCACATGTTCTTATAAAACCAATCAACTTACCCGTTTCTGATCTATTGTGCGTTTGAATAGCTCAGCTGAGGGTGCGCTGAAAGCATATACAAACATGTTTTTTGTATATTTGTTTTTCACTTTGCTCTGCACGACGCTGGTCGCGCGCCGCTTGAAACTCGGGAAGATGATAAAGCTGCACGAGATTATTGGGACGGACTTCGCGTGTTGGCCGGTTCTGGGACATGCTTACAAATTTATCGGAAGCAATGAAGGTACAATAATTTAAATTTATTTTAGATATTTGTTTATGAATATATATAATATATAACGTTGTTACGTCGTATGTCGTCTACATGATATCAATGACGATCAATATATTTAAGAGACTGGATTTAATTTCGCATTGACAGTGTTGTTCTTTTATTTTTTGTTAATTGCTCTTAATTTGATGTTAGGTACATCGTTTTGAAGAGGTACAACGTCTGCCTGTAATCGAAATAGTTTGTAGGTTTGAATCCCGCTCGCTAATGATGAAATATTTTCACTTTCTCCGCTCTGGTACTAAGCTGAAGCGCTACGGTACGTTCCGCCACTCGCCTGCGGTTGCATCTGCCTACAGTGCCATGTGCGAGATACATAAAAAAGTTAAAGATAGACGAAAAAAGTATTAGTAAATAGTCCAAGAAAAGTGCACATTGTCGAGTCGGTCTTATTTAAGTCAGTTTAATGTCCTAACTGTAAGACAGAAGCAATGCCATGAAAATTTGTAGGAATGAAGCAAAGCTGAGGAGGTTTCTCTCTCTCACTGTTTGTGCTTATATTTTATTACGTAAAGTCACGTACGATCTGAATATGAAGAAAAAATACATTATAAAAAAATATAAAATTTAAATTGCTTGACTGCACAGTTAAACCATTCAATTTTTTTATAATAACAGTGTTATGAAATATTTAAATTTTATTAATTAAAATATTTCGCAAAACTATTTTATAAATATTTTTTTAGAATTATTTTTTACATATGGCAACGAGCAATGTGATATAAAAACGAAGTAATACTTAATTTTTTAATTGCTTTTTTATATCTATCATAATAAAATATATAACAATGCAGTGTTTACATAATGCACCTACATTAAGTATTCGTAAACGCACCCATTAAAACTAATTAGAACGTTCGTATTTGGAGCACTTACGCACTTTCATACGTGTTTTCACACACTCATTAACCAAAATGTTGCTTTTAAGAATAAATAATTAATTAAAAAAGAATTTTCGTGCATCGTCGCACCGTCATGACATTATACCGAGGTTTTAATTAAATCAATTTTAATTCATATCATTTTTTATGAGACATTAGACATACTCGTAGACCTCGAAAAAAAATAAATACAATAAATTTAAATATCATTTAAATTATTGCACAAGGATATGTGCATCGATTATAAACTAATTTGGATATTCGCATTTAGTCTAATGATTTAAAATGTTGTCAAGGGCAACCCGCTCAGTCACCCTTGACAGCAATTTAAATTATAAGCAATTTTTATCTTTGCTATTTTTTTCTGTAATCGGCATTCTTTTGTTTTTTTTTTTTATAGAGTTCCTTTTCCTTTTACACTTCTTACTCAGTATTTGAAGGTTTATAACTAGGATTATTAATGTTATTATATTTAAGTATTTAACAAAGTGATTCTAACAGCGCACTGCTTCCGTCATCCACGTTCATATCGCGAAATACTAAAGTATTAGATGTAGATAGTATAGTGTAGAGTCGCTGTCCTTACCGCTGTAAATAAAAGCACAATTTTATCTCCTCTTTATACGCGTGGTATAAAAATTATAACATAAATTATGGCACCACAAATTATAACATTTTTACAAAAAAAAATGTGATAAAATTATGAGGTAAATCCTAGGGATAGCGTGTATTAAAACCGGTATCGGTAACCGGTAGCGTATCCTGCTATGTGGTGGAAATGGTACGGGAAACTAAGCCATACCATAGCATAACATAGCCTTCTCTCTAATATTTTTAGTGTTTATACTATGTAAATGATCAAAGTTAAATATATATGATGAAGTAGAGCGTAGTTTGTTCACAAAGATTAGTTAAATGAGATTTGATCATTTAATAGATTGACACCTAAAGTGTGTTGAAACGTAAATAATGAGATTTCAATTAGCTTCACACGTACGTTTCAGATCGCATGAAATGCTTCCAGGAGTTCGCCCAACAGGCCTACAACAACGCAGTACGGTATTGTCACGTTTTGGATGACCAACTTTTTCTGTGTATTTGGTAAGTATATATTATAACAAACTGATTCACTTAAATTAGAATGTATAATCTTGAAACGTTAATATTAATAAAGCTGGAAATAATATTAATAAGAAATTCTATGACTTTTTAAAATATATTTCATTAAATATATCTTCTTTTCCCAGTAATATCAGAACCTAAGTCCGCCAACGTGGTACTGAAGTCGTGTTTGGACAAGGGCCCGCTCATCGAACTAGCCATACACCTCGCCGGGAAGGGGTCACTGTTTGCGCCTCGTAAGGAAAATATACTCTTTATAAGATATGTTGATAAATATTATATTGAAATAATATTTCAGTGGCATAAAATTTATTTTATTAATATATTAACAACATAATATACATCGGTAAAATTGCAAAAGACTTAAATAAAGTAAAATTTAAACGCACATTTGAACCTGCGCCTCTTGCAACCTGTGACTGTGCTCTGACCACTAAGCCATGCATTCATTTTTATATACCTTTTTAAGTATTTTTTCTATCCTCAGTGTAAGTAAACACTTCAAAAATGAAAAACAAGTTATTTATGAAATACTAGTTATACATAATTAGTATACACATATTATATATTGTTTTTATTACAGTGGACATATGGCGCGTCCGTCGCAAAATCCTATCACAAACGCTGACGCCAAAACACGTTGACAAGTACATCGGAGTGTTCGAGCGGAACAGCGAGGTCATGGTAGACAAGCTGGAAGAGGTTGTTGGGAAAGGGAATTTTTCCGTCTGGGACTACTTCTGCTCTTATAGCTTAGATGCATCTTGTGGTATTACAAATTTTTAGACTTTAAAAACATAATATAAAATACAACTTGTTTATATTCATCATATTTATATGTGCAATATATAAATAACAATGACATGACTAAGATAAAAATTATACTAGAATTTACCTTTACTTATACGTACGTGTTGGGTGGAACGACGCAGGATTTGTATAATAGCTTCATTTACTTTTTGCGCAATCATTGAGACGCTCGCCACTATCTCTAAAACCAAGATCCACATCAATACAATGCAGTCCGACGTCCGCAGAGACTGTAATGGGAGAGAACGAGCACTTCCAGCGTCGGTTCGACCACCCGTTCTACATATCGTTCGTAGGGTACATGGAGAACATGGCCGCGAGGCTGTGCCAGCCGTGGTTCTACAACAACCGCACCTACAAGCTAGTGTCTGCTAGTAAACAGAATGTTGCATACAAGCGGGTGATGTGGGGTTTTCTCGAGAAAGTGAGTAAAATATTACTTATAATCTAACACTCACACCCAGTTATGTGATATATATTGTAAATAATTATAATATGTACAAATGTTTCATTTGTAAAGTGAAAGTTAATCTACACAACATTTTGGAAATAATTTGTTTAAGCATTATCGATATAAATTGTATTTGTATTTTTAATAATACGTTCGTTTTTTTTTTTAAAAAGTGATTTCTTAAAGTAATCGACTAAATTTTTTTTTTACAGTATATAAGCAAGAGACGTAAAATGATGAAAGAAAATATCAATAGTACAAATAACAACGGTGAGTCTTTAACACACACTTGTTATACTTACTACAATATTAATTTTTAAAAAAATTTCCCCATAATCCTTTTATAGAAAACCCCGACTCCAAGGAGGATATTAAAACTTTGTTAGAGTTGACAATAGAGTATTCCGGCGGAGAGCGCGGTTACTCGGACACTGAGCTGCGCGAGGAGGCTCTCGTGCTCATGTTGGCCACTACCGACACGACGGCCTCGTCCGCCTGCTTCACCATGTTACTGATGTCGCAGCATCAACGTGTACAAGACAAGGTTTATGAAGAGTATGTAGTTTAATGAATTGGAAAGTGGTCTCAAAGCTTAGTGTCACGTTTTGTCAATACATAAAGTCTAACTACCTGTCTACCGGTTTTCGTTTTCTGGGTTCGATTTGTGCGGGATAAAGTAAGAAGACAAAAAGTCTAAAAAATTTATGAAAAATCTGAAAAAAATATAAAAGATCTTTTTAAGATTTAATATCGAAAAAATTAAAAATTGCTAAATTATAAACTCTTATTTTATAGACTATTTTAATATTTCAGAATTGTAAGCGTATTTGAAGATTCTGATGGACCTATAACGATCTCCAGTTTAAGTAAACTTAATTATATGTCAGCAGTTATAAAAGAAAGCTTGCGACTGTATCCGCCGGGACCTATGATTGTAAGGCTGTGTGACAAGGATGTGGCACTGCGTGAGTTCTTCCCTACGTATATATAATAATAATTAAAAAAAATAAATATATTGACAGCTGCGTCTGAAGATATTTTTGTAAATCATATGAATGTTAAAAAAATATTAATGATTTTGCCAAAATTATTAATTCACATAACATATATACTAGAAATAGGCTTAAAATCACAGCTCCTATAACTAGATTGCACCAATTCCGCAATTCTTTGATTAAATAGTTTGTACTCTTTTACAATAGGAGTCCAGTGACGTCCCACAATATTTTATATCACAATTTAAAAGAATTATGAAAAGACGTTTCTGTGGTAAAGGATATTACATAATTAATGATTTTAAATGACAACACACTTTGGAAATGAAATGCTCGCTCCAGTCTGCTCCAAATGTATCATTGTCAAAAATAACTGTAAAATTATATGACCATTTAAAAAAATCCCGCTGAGTTTCTTACGCCGGTTTTTCTCAAGTATCAGTCATTAATTGTTTTATTTTACAGTACCTCTATTGTATTTCAGCGTGTGGGCTCACTATACCCAAAGGAAATCATGTAGTAGTGAACATATGGGGCATCAACCGAAACCGCGTACTTTTGTCACGACGCGGACGAATTTAGACCTTGCGGTTCTTTTGACGTGACACCAAAAACTCAACTGCTTTCTGTTCTTCAGTTTTGGACCTCTCGGACTGCCCATGTTAGTAAATATATTATTCACGTATTTAAAATTCTCACTTCACATGTATAGTATAATGGACAAGTTATAAAAAGGTTGTTCCTTAAAACAATGTGTTTTGTTGTTAAAGGTACAACAGTAACAGGTAACCTAGAAAATACCAGGTTTTAGAATAGTACGTTAGTAAGCACCATTTCTGAATATTATTACTTATATAATTCCTTAATTTTGTAACACATGCGGTTACAGGTACGCCATGTTGCCATAAGTAAGCCTAGAAAGATTCTGCAACGGTTTTCCACACACTTCCGCTACTAACTTCAAATATGACAACAAAATCCTCTTAGATGGAAATTTAGTCCTTACATGAAACACAAAGTAGACGAACTATCCGATTACAATTGAGCACAGAAGATAAACAAATGGTTTAACATAGTGTAATGGTACTGTTAAAAAGATTTAGGAGGGAAAAATATTTAATTAGCTGAAGAATAATTAATATACTGTAGATTTTCTTAACTGATGACCACTCTGCTTCGTCCAAATGTAAAAGAGTTTCTCCAATGGAAACATTTAAGTTTTAAGGATTAATATGTATCTATCATGTTCTCGATACCCTAGAAAAGTTCTAAAACGAAAAAAAAAACCTTATGAAAGATCTTATGAAATAATGTTTTCGAAGTGTTTTTTTTTTTTGTTTTTGTTAGTTTGTTGTGTATTTTCTTTATTTGCAATACCATTATGTTTAAATTATTTATGATAGTTTATAAGTGAGTCAAATTAAATAAGAATTGATTATTTTTTTATTCCTTATTTTAAAAAATCGGTATAGAGGCTCATACCTTAGTATTAAATTATATTTAATTAATAATATTTCTGATTTAAGGCTTAAAATGCAAGCTCCCACTTATTTTTATTTTAGTCAGGGAAGACCATCTAGGTCAGTCACGTTGGTAACTAGCAAATAAACAAACATGATATTTAGAATTATATACTGTATTAGACACAATATATGTGTGGTGTATGCCCTATTGCATGTATGCAACATGTATCTTAAAATGGATGACCAGCGCCCATATTAGTCAATACATCATCGTCTAAGCAATGGAAACAACCTCAAGTTACCGTTCGGGGCTGTACTAGTAAGGGTACAAGCAATCAACGAATTGTGGTGACGGTGCGGCTGATGAACGCTCCTACTATGCCCTCATCCGCTCTCCTAGTTAGCATGCCGCTCTTGACACACATGTATTCGAAGCCGTCGAAGTGCGTACATAGACGCTTACCATACTCATTACTTACTCGAATGACTCCTCTGCGTGATCCGAAAACTTTCGCTTTAATATTGTAATCAAATCGATTTTGTTAATGGGAAATCTGGAAGGTCCACTTTTGCTATCAAATATACTTAAATTGATGTGCAAGATACAAAGGGAAGCGTTAAGTACTTACAATAAAAAACACTCTACTTTTACAAAATATAATTAAGAAGACGAAATATTTTGTGTATATTAATTAAGTTTTTCAAAAAACCCACGTCAGTGCTTTATAACATATGTTCTTGCATGACTTTAACAATAGAGTCGGGAGCACTTTCTTTTAAACATAACGACAAGATGAAAGCAGTGCGATATGTTACTGTCGGTGAAAACTTTTTAGATTAAATTTAAATTGAATAATTTGCACATATTTCAACAGAATTAGGTAAAAACACACGCCATAAAACGGTTTTCCGGCAATAATTATCGACACGTTAGTAGAGGATCACTCCGATCTTCACTACTTAACTATTTAAAACCACGTCTTGTTTGTACAAAATTTCCATAAGTAAATTTCTGTTATTATACTGTAAAAGAATTATCATTACCGTTAGATTATATTAATCTTTGTTTCATATATGCCTGTCCTGTTTATTTATTACGCTGACATTTCTTCTGTTCATATTTAAAATTAATATCATAAAGACTAACATTACAAATAGGTTTTTATTGATTTATTTAATGAACTTTAATTCCAACACTAATACTTTCTGAAACCACAAAGCAGAAAACTAACATTGATTTACGCCATATGTAACGAATGAGCTTTGTCATTCAAAACCTTTTACCTCTCTCCATAAAATGAATGATCGAAGCTTATTGTGTATCGAGCGCCGTATACATACGAGTATAGAGTGTTATCTCAGATAAGATTAATGTTAGCGACACTGCATTTTCATTTTTATACTTAGTAACGAAAAAGCTCAAAACCAACGCCGCGATAAATAGGTTACGCGTGCTACAATAACTTGGGGCATTACTATGCTGACCGCTTTGTGATAACACGCCGTATAATAATAGACTATACTGTACGTGAAAAATATAAAGCTTTATCAAATTAGGCCATGCATTGTATCTTAATTAACTAATTTAAACGTACAATTAGACAATAAATAATACTATGGTGATTTTATGTTAAAAATACAATACAGTAATGTAATATGAAGGAAATAAAGGTACCTAAGTTTTTCTGCTAATTTAAAATTCACCGACAATCTACATAAGTATTTGATAATTATATATACATACAAAGGAATTTCAGAGTTAATTCTAATACATCGCACAGCGTATAACACCTACTAGTGTTTAAACAAGTTCAAGATTGATTAATGTAAGATGTCGCTATCCCCGCTGTGTAATGTTCCTGATAGCAGTGGCCGCCGTCCCGTTTGTCAGTTTGATGCGCGTCCGCCTCCTCCCCGATAGTCTAACCCTCGACAACTAGACATCGGCACTGGGTATTACTGTCTAAGTTAAAAGGTATGTTTCTTAAGAATATTCACCCTCAAGAATAAACAAAATGATCGAATAAAAGTATGATAAATATTCATAAGCTTGGTTAGGTTAGGTTATATATATATATAATATATTATATAGATATATATATATATAATATATATATATATATACTATATCTATATATATTATATATATATAATATATATATTATATATATAGATATAGAAGATATATATATATTATATTATAGATATATATATATCTATATCTTCTATATATCCTATACATATCTCTATATAATATATATATACATATATATATATATCTATAATATATAATATATAAATATATGCTATCTAGATATATATCTCTATAATAGATATACTCTATACGTATATATATATATCTCTCTCTATATATTCTATCATATACGAATATATATCTATCTAATATCTATATATAATATACTAAAATAAGTGTTCTGATAGGATTATCAATACAAGTGAACCGAAATATCACGTATTGAAATCGGGGCTGAAAAAGACGATAATATTTTACGACGCGAAAACCTTCTTCCCCATAAGAACTTTTTATAAGATTCGTACAGTCTTTTTAGATGTTTAAGTGAACCATAAAAATGCCACGTCCCATATCTGGGTACGGAGAACCGGTACAACAATCAAACTTCATTATAAGCCACGAATTAAATTTGTGAAAGTGTCAATATTTGATAGTTAAACCGTTTAATTTACTGAAAACTTTAAATTAAATATCAATTTAGAAATTTAAAGAGAACTTTGGTTGCATTGTAGCCTCGGGCGAAAAAAAATAATGGGCATTAAATTAAAGCAAAACAAAGTCCTATTCAAAGTCATCTTAGTGCACTGCCAACGTTTGTTAATTTGCTAATTAATAAAACATAGAAAATCGTTAGGAGTGAATCGATAGTGTTATAATATATTTTTATTAAAAGAAATTGATTTCAAAACTGTGTTTCGAATCGTCTAGACCTAAGCGGAAACAATTAAATGTGTTTCCAAAATGCAGACGTGCGTTGCCACGACCGCAATGTATAGTGTACACTACACGCCCACTGAGCGGGGTCGACGGGTGCCAACACAGCGTTGGTTTCGGACTGATTGGATACACTTGGTTTTTATGATTCTTGAACAAATATAAGTTTTTATTGTATTGGAATTTAACTACTATGAGACATAGCTTCATAGTAGTGGCACGATATGGTGGGTTTAGGTACACTATAAAGTGCGTGCACATTGATTACAAGCGTAATTTAGTGCATTAAATGTTGAATCAAGTGGAGTGTATAATTTTTAGGGCGACGTAAAATTCAATCTATCGTTTCTATGCTCTTTTATCCTTCACGCATAATCCTCCGCTTATAGCAGGATAGTCGAGGGAACCGCATTAAACCGTGGAAACGTCGTGTTTAGAACGCTGTGTCTTCTACCATTCCGCGTTTTCGAGTATTGGTGTTAAGTGGCGGAACTACCGTCGCGCGTTACCTAGATGCTATAGCAAAGACAATGTTTACTAAAACAATCTATCTTCCCCTAATGGAATCAAACCACAAACCGTCGCGTTACAGCCAGACTCTACGCCTCTGCGCCACGATGGCCTTCACTTACATTTTCTAACGCTATCTCAAGAGACGAATTAAAATCAATTCAAAAACTTAGTTCAAATAGTATTTGCAAGCACTTTTGGATCGTAAAATTAAGAAATACGACTACTTATTGAATCAGAAAAACAGTTAAATAAAAAATCTAAATATATGTTTTAGTAATAATATTACTAGCAATTTGTAAATTTCACTTATCTTTCTTTGACACATACTTATCGTTTAATATTACATTTTGTTCAATTTGCTTTAAATTTTCGGAAGTGGTCAACTCGACTTTAGCGGAATCTAGTTACAAACACTGTATATAATAGCCGGAGGCGACACTTTCAGTACTTATTTATAGAAAATTATTTTTTTAGTACTATCGTATATCTGTCATTCATGTTTACTTCTCAGTAAACATTGGGTGTTTATCCTGGACAAACAGAAATTATAATATAGTTTGAAGAACCTAACAAATAAACTTAAAAGATCTCGCAGAAAAATCTGAATGGTCAATAACAACTGGAATATGCACTTTTTTAGCATTGGATTTCGCAATTTTAGCAAATGGAGGTATATCTGCAGCTCTACCCCAATAACATTCTATAGAACAAATGGTTGGAAAAAAACAACTTAAAAAACAAGACGTTAATGCTTTGAAAATTAAATCAGTTTTTGCAGTACAATAATCGTTTAATATTTACGATGTCATTTCAACAGTCAGCACTTGCTCACACTCGCCACCAGTACTAAATATACAGTACAATTCACGGAAATACATTACTATATCCAATATTAATAAATATAAAAGCTTAAACATCCAGTGTCCCTCACATTACTGTACTGCAAGACTAGAATATTTCGACGAAGGCAACGTAATTAACGTGTGTTTTGTACAATTTTGCTCCGTCGGGCCGCTGTGTGTTTTTACAATTTCCTTCTACAATTTGTTTGTTCACAATTTTAACACGAAAACTGTGACTTTTTTACTAAAATCAATGTAATATGGATGCTATGAGACAAAAGTGGACTCATTTGAATGTATGTATGTGTGTGTGTCGCGCAAATGTAAAGTTACACGCGTGTTTTATTACCAAAAACACTGCTTATTACAGTAGACACAAAGAACACACTAGGAAAGTATCTGCGATCATATAGATATATTTATTTTTAATTCTTTTTATAGATTTAGCTTATACTTAACGCTGAATAAACATTCATGACTATCGACCTCTATATATATCTATAGATATATATCTATATATATTATATATATATAATATATATAATATATATATCTATATATATATATATATATATATATATATAATATATTATTATATATAATATATATATAATATATATATTTATAGATATATAATATATATATATATATATATATATATATATATATATATATATATTATATATATATATATATATTATATTATATATTATATATCTATAGATAGTGTTGTTGGTTAAAACCTGGAACTTATACTATAGATTTTGTATCACTTATTGTTAACAATAAACAATGCAAAATCCTGGTATTATTTATTTAAATCACTTTCCAAAAATCCTGAAAGCAAAACGACGAGCTGTCGGACTTGGAACCGCGCGATTGTGTTACTGTTAGTTGTGAAACTTTCTGCGAAACTCGCTCTCCGCGACCAGTTACATATTTGTCTTTTATAAATAACAGAATAATCTTTATAATATCTATGACCATTTATTTCTTAGGGGGTTTGTTGTCACTGAAGCAAATATTTTTGCTGTTTTTACTATTATAGAGCTTCCGCTCTACACGTAATATCTCGAAAAAGGCGGAAAACAGGGAACGGAAAAAGCAGGGACTATATGCAACGGAGTGTCTTAACACTAGGTTCATATGGTTCCTGGAGGTGACATTTTAATATGCTCATCTCTATTTTTTTATGAATAAGATGAACCGTTATGTTTTTTTTTGTATATTTTCTAGAGTAACGGGTCAGGCCCGAGCAAGGCGAGCCTCTTAATTCTCGATTTTTTACTCATATTCGAGTCATCATCTATTCACAAGTGGACTTCAACGAAACACCATGTCTTAACGGAGCACTTTGTTTATTTTGCAAATTGCAGAAAATGCGTTCAGATAAAATAGTACTTACGACTTAAAGTATCTGATTCATGACTAACAATAGCGGAACATGCACGCGACACGTATATATGTACGTTTCTACGTACGTACGTAATGTATGTGTGTATATATGTACGTATGTAAACAAGTCGTCGTCATGCAAATTATTTACAGTCTCGGGACAGGTGGACGGGGGAGCTGAAGTCAGAAGACGTAGGGACGTAGGGTTGACTAACTGCATTATATATCACACAAGGCTTGTGTTGTGGCTTTGACTTCGACATAAATGGCATATTAAAACAATTTCAGTAATTCAATTATTGCAGGTGTTTGTTGAGTAACACATGTACGTATGAAATATGAATTCAAGTGGTTTATATAATATTGTTATTACGACTATTGTGGGTTCTAATCCTCAACTCCTCAGAGAAGTGAGTTAGTTTCGGAAGATAAAACGCAATGCTTAGTTTCGCCTCAAAACGTGAGGAATCTTTAAAAAATTGGACTGGAAATTAATTTCCTATATACAAATTTATTTTTTTTTAGCTTCACGCTTTATCCTGCATATTGCAGGGTAGGCAGAGGGAACTGCAGGAACTGTATGAACCTAGTGTTAAGACACTCCGTTGCTTAGTTCATGCTTTCTCCGTCCCCATTTTTAAATTAAATATCACCTTTTAAAATGCCGATGGAATAAAAATCTTTACAAAACGCAACATTCATCACATCTCTAAGGCTATCCTTGCCCTATATAATTAGATATGTAGCCATCTTTTATCAAAATATATTCTTATATATTTTGCGTTGCAAACTTTTTCTTAGCAAGACTTTTCAGTCAGTTCATTTGGAAAGCCACTTTTGTTCGCTCGTGAAGTCGGAAAGTATCAGTGTCAAATAAATCGCGATTGATTTTGAGGAAGCGTAGTTGCTAACGAGAGAAGTTTCTTGTTTAGACTAAATGTATTATGAGACTTTTCAACCTTTTTATTGTATTTTACGCATCTCTGTGACAAAAAGTTTACAAAGTAAAGTTTATCATTGTATGTAGATGAAATTAGTTAGAATGTAATTTTTTTTATAATAATATGCTAATCGTATTTTAGCATGTTATTTTAAAAATATATATTTCGCTTTTTATAGAAGCAATTTTTTGTAATTTTAATGTTATTTTCTTTTCTCATAAGCTCGATTAATTCAACTAAAATACAAATGTACTTAATATATTTTTTACACCAAGTGTGTAGCTTCCAGATGTCCAGTACTTACTTGCTTCTATTTGAGATGTAGTCACGGAAAACCTACTAATATAATACATAGATAAAACATAATTTACTCACCAAAGTGTGGTAACTATGTACCTGCCATTAACCCTATTTTCTAAAGACGGGTTATCTTAAAACGCTGTTAAAAATCTATGGTAATATAAAGAAAGTTAATATTATTGACAAGCGGGACATTGGTGTGGACGTATATCGCCATATAATTATGTACAATTGAGTATGTATTATATCATGGTGATGTAAAGTCATATGTTATCGTTCATGACGAACAGAATCTATTAAATACTAAAATATTATGTGTACACGTGTACGCGTGTACGTATCATATGACAGAGGCATCCTTTACGTGTACAATACGATATATATTGAACAGGTCGCTATTCGAAATCTAAGAGAAAAGCTATGATTGAAAACAATCCACATTTGTAAGCAATATTTCAATAGAGCAATAAGCCAGATAGTATCAAGGACTAGTAGATGAAAAAGGTACGAACTAAAGTGAGGAGTAAGCAGTATATACGGAGCTCTAACTTCACTGGTTACACTGGCCTCATAATTTGTTTTTCCATTTCCCGCTCCATTTAGTAACGAAGTTTGAAAATCAACGTTGATTATTATTAGCTATTTTATCATGTGTTTTTGTCAAAGTATACATACGTTTAACGCCACATGGTTCAATCTTTTTCATATTTTCAAATATGACATAGTTTTATATTATCTTTTCTAGATGGCGGTAAAATTGGGATTTATTTTAATTAATTACGTAAAGAATTTTTTACTAACATATGATTTTTTACTTAAAATCGATATAAAAATTAATGGTTATGAATAAGAAGAGAAAGAAAGGATTTTGGCATTCTACCGGATTTAGACGTACCAGGAAATCAGTATGAGTAACACCACACCGCCTTGCCACACAACAAAATCAGCAAGGCATCCACAACTACCAACGTCTATCATACATCTTGAGATATACTTTTTATGAAAAAGTGTAAAAGAACATAGAATATATAAATTGACTTACAATGGCAATAATATAAATTACATTTTGAATAAATTTCCTTCTCAGAAAACGGGGGTCACTGCGATAGGTTGTAGATCAAAGAGCCATTTAAAGTATGGCTCAGCGACGCGTTCAGAGACAACGCTGTTACGATAAAAACAGTACGTTATTATCGAACAGTAGATCTACTGTGGTGGTGACGTAATACCGTCACGTGATACGTGTTTCAAAATCAATTTAGGCGTTATATTATTTGCATATTTATTTATGTTTTCCCATAAATTTAAATCGATATCTTAATGGCGAGTTGACGAGCCTATATGTTGCTATGTTTACTTTACTATTCAATATAATGGCATATTATATGACTATTAAGACATAATATGACATTTTGGCGATTTAATGAATTATTTATAATAAATGGAGATACAGGGAAGCACATTTAAAATGTACATAAATTATATGTGCGAAAATTTTAATTTCTTATAGCAACAACCTCAGTTTTCGCCATTTGACGAGAAAAAGGTGTAAATTATTTGGAGCGTGTTTTTTTGGTAACAATTTATAATTATTAATACCGTTACAAAAGTATGTAAGCAAATCTTAATCTCACATGCCAATATCAATTACACGTGTGAGCCCTCCCCCGGGCGGCCCCGCACCAGGCAGCTCCTTCCTTTCAACGAAATGATTAGAATTTTCAATTTTCCCTCAAATACTTTACGTTGCGAATTTAAATCTCGTTACTGGATGGCTAACGAGGATGTACGTCGCTACACGTTCGGTGAATAGAGTAAAGATGGGTAATGCTGCGTCAAATGAAACGCACCTTCGCCTTATTATAATGCTATTATTACGATCTTATTCCTGTGAGAAAATGTATTTAGACACAAATGATTTATGATTAAATGGAGCTTAAAAGATTGAGAGAATAATAAAATTCTTAAAGAATGTCGTAAATATTATTTAATATTCAAGTAACGATCTTTGATATCAATAATAGGCGTGAATCGAAGTCAGTAACTCTAATATACTTGATAAATCTAAAAACTAATCTCACCCATAAGCTCATTTTACACAAACACATGACAGTATGTGAGGCAACTAAGAGACTGTTGCCGGTAGTTTGATATAATAATTATAACTGACAGACGAATACCACATCAGTCTACTCGCTACTCGTGACCACATACTTGTTTAAAACTAATGCCAGTACTATATACATAAGTACGTCAATGTAATTCTTGCAGTTAACCAAACAATATAATAGTTAAAAAAAATTGAAATTAGGTAATTTTAATACTAACATATACAGCATACTAGACCAAGATAACGTAATATTATTAGTAAGATTTTATATGCAATAAGAATAAAAATAATAAGCGTAAGTAAATTATAATATAAACGAAATCTGAGAAAAGTAAACAAAGTGTCTTGTTTCAATAAATATATAATGTACATCAACAATAAATATTATATTTATATATATTATGTTATTATGAATTAATTTAAATCTACACAAACGTAGTGTGAAATGTATAAGCTAGTTAGTTCGAAGACGCAGGAGGAACTTCGCGCTAGAACTAGGACAATATCACTAAATTACTAAATTACTGTTCGTAAGTTATGACACATATATTTCATTTCAAAATATATGACGTCTCGAGAGAACAGGACCAGTTACAGGCGATGTTTGCTGGAATGACTATATTTAAGCAAAGCATAACGCATTGAAAGAACAATAAATCGTTTATGTATTCTTTAATAACATATATTATAATGGGATATAATATATTATAATGGGGATTTGTTAATAATATACATCACTGTACACGGTCGTAGCGGGGTCGACCTCCATCGTAGTCATTTGTTATTCATTTATTCATCACAAATTATAATCTTTTTGCTAACAAGAAGACAAATTGCAACATTATGTTATGCCACGCAAACGCAGCGACTATATATATATATATATATATATATATATATATATATATATATATATATATATATATATATATATATATATATATATATATATATATATATATATATATATATATATATATATATATATATATATATATATATATATATATATATATATATATATATATATATATATATATAAATATATAAATATATATATGTATATACATATTCTTATGTACAATATCACGTCATGTTTAGTAAACTGAAATGAACTTATCTTTAATAACTAAGTGAACTAATTTTCTATAAAACAAGATAAAAATCAATTCTACGGGTATAGGTATATTGTTAGAAGTAATATGCATTAACAAAGTAACAAAATCCAACAAAAAGGCATATGAAATACAATTCTATTAATAAGTGAAAGAATTGCAACTCACATCCCCCGTTGAGAGTTCGATTGGGCGTTGAAGAGCTCGCACAGAGCACGACGCAATCAATTGACAGCTTTGCTCTCTTATCACCAGTTGAAGCGATAACAACCCTTGTGAAGTTATACCGCATCTATACCTCGAATAAATGTACTAATTAAGTGAAATGAACAACACGTGTGGTTTTATTCACTTTTATTTGTTTATAATGCTAGTAACAAAATATAGGTAAAATTATAAAAAAATGTAATAGTATTCAGTAGAATTTTAACTGTTTAATAAATATAATAATATATAATTAACGTCACAAGCGTTTATATTTTTTTACAACATTATCTAATTTTGCCACCCATTGTGTTGAAATATACGAAACACGTGAAAATCATTACGATTTCTAATAAAATAATGTTAATACTTTGATCTCCACGCGATGGTCTTAAAATGGACTACTACTACGTTGGAAGTCAGAGTCATATAACCGTACTAATTGTGAAATGAAATTTGGATAAGAGAGTGCTGTATTCTAATTTTAGTATAAATCTATTTTCTGAAATAGCAAATTCATAAATTTACTTTAATACTTGTTTAAAAAGAAAGCATTTTAGCAATATAACATTTCCTAATTAAACTTAAATTTAGAAAGCAACTACTGTTAACTCGTAAATCGTGAATGAGGCAACTTTGCTCGTTTGGAAACCGACAAAAATAAAGCACAATCACATAAAAAGTAGTCCAAAAAAAGTGGCCTATTTCCGGTCTTCCAGGCCACAAACCATTCCAAGGGGTAGCGTGTACCCCGCAGAGTAATGTGTGCTAGATATTTATACCGAATATATGCACTTTATTATGTCATTACTTTTACTATTTTCTGTATGTACAAAGGTAAGCAGAGGATATACATTATTGAGATGCTCTATCTAATAATTTGCACTCATTTTTTAAGATTTAGACAGTATTAGGAGGTGTAGCTCAACGCCGCGATCTATCTTGTTGTCAGGACTCATCCCTGTTAAACAGTTAACTTTCTCGAATGGTAATCGAATTCTGAATCGCCTCATTTATAGTTACAAGTTGCTGTACCGCTGTGAAACGACGGAATAAAACCTAAAAATTCAATACGTTGTCTAGACATTGCATATTTAGAAACTGAACATACAGAGACAAGTTAGACAAAACATTTCTGTAATTGGGATTCGAACCTGCAACCTACGGTGATATTTATCAACTGCACCACAGCGTTGTGTAACAATTAAAAAAGGCCCATTTTAGCACGTCTAATTTTATACTTTTTTACATCCACGATGAAATATTATTATCCTTATTTAAGGAAAGTCAAATGTGATTTATTTTATGATAATTTATGAGATAAGCTTTTTACTTTTGAGGAAAAATTAGAAATAACGTTGCTTAATACGCAAATACGAGGATAAGCGCTTATATAATTTAAATATTCATTACAAATTTATCCAAAGGTTTATTAGACTTATAAATCTATACTACTGTTGTATTTAAGAGATTTTAGTAAACATTCATTATTACTCGTATACTGAAAATAATAGCTATCTTGTACAGTTAAAACAATTTTTTTTTGTTGATTGTTACTAACAATGAATGTCAGTAAGTATAAAAGAAATAAACGAAGCAAAATAAAGCGACATTTAACCAACAAAATTGTTTACAGGATTTTAATTGCACCGTTTCCGGTCCGCCGTACTCTACTGCACGCCTGCCAAATGAAAATACAATGAGCTTATAGTCGCGCGTCAAAGGGAACGGAAAGCTCTGAAATATTCAGCGAACCGTCATTGACACAGGAAGTGATTTGTTTCGACTTTTGGGGCAATGGGACGACGGCATCTATATTGGCGTGTCGATTTAGTAGTACACTGGAAATGGGAAAGTTCTATTGAACTACATAGATTGCGAGTATTGAATTATCTTACTATGGGATATTTACTTTTTTATTTATTTATAACTTTTCCCCTTAGAATCAACAAGATGATCACATGTGTACGTCAGATAGAGCGAACGGAGGAGTGTCAGAGGAGCCCAAATCGATAATAAATATCGAACTAAGCCCCTCTGAAACCTATACACTCCACGACTTCAAACTAAAATTAAGAGGGTTCCAAGCGCGGCCTGGTGAGATGAGCTCACAACAAACTCAATCAGGTTTCCCGAAACCTACTGTAATAACTTCACAAACGTCAAACTAATTATCATTATATTTACGTCAAACTTCCTTTATATTTTACTATTATTCTGTTTAAGAGTAGCTTAGAAATAGTTTTTGTTTGATATTTAAATGAATATACAATTTTATTAAGCTAAAAAATAGTTGCCTGTAAAGTAACCCACTTTACGGGCGAAAATTTTACGTGACAACGTCTTTTTCTCGGTAGAATATTTATTGATATGATTAATAATTATAATATAAATTGCACAAATTTTAACTATAGAAAATATATTTTGTTTACTAAAACATTGTACATGTGTCAAGTGATACGCGCGGCGGATCGATCATAGTTCAGTGACAGTTGACACATCGTTACGTTACCTTTTTCATATGTGACTCCGAGCCGCAACCTACTTTAAGACGTTGTCACGTCAAAAAGCATTTTAAATATGGTAAGAGCTGCAAATAAGCTTTTTCTACGAATAGGAATAGTAGGTAAATATATTTTTAAAACAAGTATACATACAGTACTATGCGATTAAATATTTATGACACACAATATTAATATAAATAAGTAGGTGTATTTCAGGTACAATATCAAGCAAGTGTTCAGTGGAAACAATAGAAGTCTTTGTTAATGTACAAAATATTATATACGTAATAGAGTGGAGGCACTCGAGTTCAACCATTCGCATATAATTTGACAAGTTATTCGCATTGAGAAATCACATAAATGTTTACGCTCCGTATGATTGAGCCTTTTAAATGAGATTTATTTTATTTGTTTAAAAGTTTTGCTTTAAACTTTACATAAAAGCAAATATTTTCATAACTAATTAAGAAAAACTAATTCGTAATTCCCTTATAGTAATGAAATTGTTATTAAATAAACTACATTATAGGTTACTTAAAAAAAATAAGTGAGTACTTTAAATTTGCTTTAGCGTTGAAAACCTTTAGTAGAGAAAGGATAGACTGATAGCTGCAGACGACCTTTACTTGGCACATCAGGTTGGAACTATATATTTTTGTATACTACTGACTGAGCTCTGATGTACGCAATCATCAAAGTGGTTATTATTCCTGCAAGCAAGCAAGCAAGTTTTGAAAAAAACAAAGTAAACTAGCTCTATAAATTTAGCCGAAAAATGTAAAGTAAATAAGATAATATTTCAATTTAACTTAAACTACCTACTTTTTTGATCTATCAAATATTCAATATATTAAAATTTTACATAAACTAATTTCTCACACGAACTACGAAGAGGTATTTTTGTTATTAAAATCAGTTTTGTGTGTATTTTGTAGATTAATAACGAGTTTAGTGTTTGTGTGTTTGTGACAGATCGCTGGCTGTTTATGTTGTATGATTACGTGCCAAGAGGAAGTTTCGCGTCATTATCACCAACCACATTCGCGACTACAAACATGGTAAGAGAGAGTTACGCGTATATATATATATATATATATATATATATATATATATATATATATATATATATACTAGCTGACCCGGCAGACTTCGTACTGCCTCATCGATAAAAAAAACCTAATCTTTTGTATAAAATGATTTTAAAACAAACAAATCGAATACAAATTTAATAAAAAAGCATATATTGAATAAAGCATAAAGATTTATTATTATTTTCGATACATCATGTTGCTTACTTAGAAAACAGAGTTTACCTGAAATAATTTAAATTTGATATACACAGACACACACTGTTAAAATACAGTCTGTTAATTAATTTAAAGCTTTCGCATAAACTATACTTTTTGTTTTGTTTTGTGGTGCGTAAATAAACAAAGAAGACGGTTTTCCGACGCGCGAACACGCGACGTATAATTGTCCATGCGCGAAACAGGGAAACTCCAAGTTGATTCCACAAACTTCTAACGACTGTCCTTGCGATTTATTTATGGTCATCGCAAAGGCCAGACGTACTGGAAATTGTAAGCGTTTAAAATCGAATGGTATGTCCGTTGGTATCATCTGTATCCGCGGGATCAAGACATCCTCTCCTTTATATTTTCCTTTTAAGATTGTCACCTCAATGAAGTTATTCATCAGTCTTTTCACAGCCAGTCTTGTTCCATTGCATAGTCGAGGTTGATTAATGTTACGGAGCATGATGACAACTGCTCCTACTTTTAACTGCAAATTGTGAGGTGGTAATTCAGGCAATTCCAGTGTATTTAAAAACTCAGTGGGATATTTGATTACGTCATCCTGGTTCATTACGGTGTCGACTGATTTAAAGGAAACCAACTGTCCTGGAAGAAAATTCTGAATGGTCGCATTAAGATCCTCGACATCTTTATTTTTCGCTGCTAATATTGCTCGTTCACCCAGACAATTATGGTTATTGAACTTTTGCGCTATATCTGGGAAAAATCGCTGAATAAGCTCCACTTTTGAGTCTGTGATGTGACAGAAATCTGTAGGTAATGTGATGAATCCGGTCGAGGTGTCCACTGCAACTTTATTATTTCCAATGTCTAACAACTGCTTCGCAAACACATTTGCAGTTTCATCTTGTTGCAAAAATACTCGCACGTTAGTTGTTAAGTGGAGTGTCTTTACGTACTGCCACAAATTTGATCATTTTAGGCATGCATTTAGTTGATCAGCAACAGTTGATCGGGGAATAACTGGAAGAGTCTGACGAAAATCACCTGACTACAGAATCATGGCCCCACCGAAAATATTTTGGTTGTCACGAAAATCTTTCAACGCTCTGTCCAGTGCCTCCAGTGACCTCTTATGGGCCATTGTGCATTCATCCCAAACAATCAATTTGCATACCTGTAGGATCTTGGCCATGTTGCAAATTGGTGTTTCGGTGATATGCATGTTTAGTGGTAATTTCAAGGCAGAATGTGCAGTTCGCTCGCCTTCTAGCAGAGTTGCAGCTATTCCAGATGAAGCCAATGCTAGAGCAACATCATTTCGCGATCTGATCCTCGCCAAAAGCAATGAAATTAAAAATGTTTTTCCGGTTCCTCCGGGAGATAAATCTTTTGGATTCGAGGGGAAACATGTCGATATGATAATCGCAAACAATGTATGAATTTGATGCGGCGATGAAATATAACGGAATCCTTGAGCGTATCATCCCAGTGTGAATCGTTCTCAAGTAAATGTAATAGTTGACATGCCTCACGGTAAGTCGCACACAGCTGTCCATTAACTGTTCTCAGTTGTTTAAACGATGTCGGACCACGAACATTCACCAACAACAACCACAAATAATAACATTCATCGTTATTTGGATGTACTGTGTAGATGCGACCCAGAGCATCTGAAGCAAATACATTTGGATGTGCTTCAACTGGTGTTTAGAATCATTTCCAATCCCAGAAACTAAAGAGCGTAAAGGATCTGGTGGTGGGACCAATTGTAGCAATTTTACTTTGCCTTCAGCACAACATAATCCAGTAGATTCACCAGTATATTTTAACGCCTTACAATATTTACAAATTGTTTTCATTTCCCCAATTGTTACCGATTTGTCGGCACAATAATCAATTGCCGGATCATAGTGGAATGCAGCTCGTTCAAGAATCACAGGAGCACTGCGTCTGCGGATTCGCTCAATTTCATTATGTCTAGGTTGCTGTTGTTGTGTTTGATGTGCACGAACTCGTTGCATTCTAAGCCTATCTCCTACATTGTCACTCACTAAAGAACGCAATTCTGACATAGCAATACGACTATTTTCTTGATCTGTCTGTCTCCGGTCATCAGTGCGGTTAGCACGTGAGGTAGCTCTTCGCACATTTGATTGACTACGACGACCTAAGTCAGGTCGTCTTCTCCTCGGCATCGTAAATTGTAATTAATCAAAGTGAGAAAATTTCCCGCTTATTTAGCAGTAAAGTGTCACTATGACAAAAAAAGCACATTACTTGGAATGTCACTATCACATAGGATCACCAAAGTAAAGAAAGTTCTCACGCACGTATCCACAAAGATAGATATAATATCGTAATACTTTTCCATGCTCTGAAATGCGACAGGATGGATTGACATATTAGTTGGTTGTCAAATCAATGTCAAATATTATGATTGCGTTCAGAAATTTAACTTAAGATTTATAATTTAATTTGTGACAAAACTTAAGATTTATCTTTCGATCTCAATATAGTCTTATTAAAAAAAAAATCGGACAGATTAACAACTGAAGTTAGCTGAAGTTAGCCGACCACTATGTATTTTGAGACTATGCAATTTTGTCGCGTTCGTGATTCACTTTCACTTCTGTTGAATTTCAGAACGCGATCCTCCAACGCGCACGCGAATTTGAACTTTATGTAGCGGTAATAAATTACAAATTGACTCTTCATTTTATTTAGAAAATATTTGTATGGGAAATAGAAAAAAAAATCCGGCAATTATTCGAATTTTTCTCACCTTTTAAACCTTCCCTAGACCTCCACGAATAATTCAAGACCAAGATAAGATAAATCCGTTCAGCCGTTCTCGAGTTTTAGCGAGACTAACGAACAGCAATTCATTTTTATATATATAGATATATATATATATATATATATATATATATATATATATATATATATATATATATATATATATATATATATATATATATATATATATATATATATATATATATATATATATATATATATATATATATATATATATATATATATATATATATATATATATATATATATATATATATATATATATATATATATATATATATATATATATATATATATATATATATATATATATATATATATATATATATATATATATATATATATATATATATATATATATATATATATATATATATATATATATTGTATGTATATATAATGAACTGCGTTCTGCTACCAAAAAATATATATTGAATAGAGGGTAGGGTTGGTTCAGCAATTGTGGAAGCGTGCTGAGGGGTAGCTTATTTATTAATTATTTACCTTATAGTCGGTCTTAGGATAATAGAAATTGTACAGTACCTTATCTTCATAAGTCACAACACAAACACTGATTGTTCACGGCCGCCATGGAATGTTTCACTTGAGTCTTCTTCACTAGGGGTTACTTGCACTATTATCTTTTGTAGGTTTGTCTTTGTCAGGTTCAATATCAAGAGGGAATACACAAAAGGGAAATCAAATAAGGCTGAGGTAAAAATCACACCGCTAATTAATATATCGATTCAGGAAGGACGTGCGCTCGCGTCGGCCGTCTCACGTGCCCCTTTTACTACTTCTCGACAACTACTACTACTGCTCGTGCGGGGTGTTCGCACAAGACTCTAAACTAGTCGGGGTTGCCATATATGAACAAACATAGCCCCCGCCCTAAACATCTAATGTTTACGAGAAAATGGGAGTAGCTACCTAATAGGTAGACGAACTAATTTGGTTAAGGCTCTCTTTAGGATACCTGTCGATGTCTTAACATCGACCACACGCACAACGTTATCTTTACCAGGATAAATTTGGGAAATGCGACCACGTCGCCACTGTAAAAGGGGTAAATTATCATCTTTGATGAGGACTAGCTCGCCTACTGTTGGAGGATTCACTGGATCAGTCCACTTCTGCCTAGTCTGCAGAGTGTATAGGTACTCTAACTGCCACCGCGACCAAAAATGTTGAGTTATCTGTTGCACTACTTGAAAACGGGTTAAACGATTAATTTTTACATTATTATAAGGATACTCCGGCAAAGCACTAAGAGGTTGGCCAATCAAAAAATGACCAGGCGTCAAAACTTCTAAATCGTTTGGTCATTAGATAAGGGACATAACGGCCGGGAATTTAATACCGCTTCAATTTTAGCAAAAATTGTAGTTAATTCCTCGAATGTTAAAGGAGTTTCATAAACGACCACCGACTCTGATGATTCCTTCTTTGTCAAGAAAGAGTGAGAGTCGTCTTAGGGAAGACCGCAAGGAAACGCTACGCGCTAACGCGATAAGGATACAGATAGCTCAACGGGTAAGTTTCGGGCTTTATTTATAAATCTCACCATCGTTATCTAAGGGGTTAAGCAATCATAGGTTGAGGGGTCTCTTCAACCTTCCAGAATTTCTCGATGAGACAGGGATAAGGATATTCCAGTCATGGGGGGCTCTAATTCACCATAATCGGCAGCGACTGGACCGCAAACAATATAACCAAAAATTGTAGATAAAGCAGTAATGCCGTTAAAGTTAAATATTTTATCTTGTAATAAAAGCGCGCCGAACACGTCAGCACCCAATAGTATATCTATCGGGCCAGGCTTATTATAGGTAGGGTCAGCAAGGGAAAAATCACTATTAGGAAAAAACACAGACTCAGGGAACTCAAACTCAGGATGCGTACCGGCAATCACATCTATAACCATAGCAGAGGTTGACACCTCAGGGAAGGAATTATACAAAGGTTTAAAACACAGGGAAATAGAACCACGGGAAACCACTAAAGGAATATTACCTATGCCACGTACAGGGGCACAGGAGGGGGAGATGGTCAAATTGAGGTAATTAACAACAAGATCGGTTGTAATGAGGCAACCCTGGGCACCGGTATCACATAAGGCACGCGCTTCAATAAAATAGCCACTAGCAGTTTTAACGTGTAATTTAACAGTAGGCAATAATATAAGGGATTTGGGTGAGATATTAAGGCAAGGGGAAGGGGGAGTAATACAAGTATCTAGCTATGTGGGTCTATCTTCTCTATTATAGGAATTATCACGATATCTTATATTATTTTCAACCTGTCTAGGTTGGGGCGGAGCATTTTCTCTGGGGGGAGAAGCTCTCTGGGAATGTCGTTGGGGGGAGCGCTGGAGTTGCGAAGGGGAATATTTCTTATGCTGGCCCCCGCCCATATGGGGACCGCGGGTAGAAGCAGGACAGGTACGCGGATAATTGCGTTGATTAAATTTGGAATTATAATTATAATTGCGATTGGATGAGGTGGGATACATTGGGTTACGGGAATCATTAAAACATAGCATAGTGTGATGGGATGAGCGACCGCAGGTTGAACATTTGTAGTCCCGCTTGCACATAAGAATTGAATGTTTGTCCAAACACCTATAACATAACCGGGAATGTTTTACAAATCCCGATCTTTCTCTAGGATTCATAGCTCTAAAGTTGGGGCATTCACGGAGGTAATGGGAAGAGGAAGCACACAGGTAACATTTTTTACTATTATTTATTACAGGTAACATTTTTTGTCTATTATCTAATATAGGGGAGGGAGGAGCCGCAAAGTAAGTATGTTTAGGTACAGTACTTTTAAATTTCGTCAGCTTAGAATCTACAAGGGAGGTGTTGCCAACGTTGTCATGGTGACGACATTCGTCTTCCAAAAAGGTAGTAAGATTTTTAAAGGTAGGTAATTCATCAGCGTCACCGCCATAACAACGCTCAAAACGGGATTTCAAATCAGAGGGAAGCTTAGTCAAACATATATGTACTAACATATAAGACCATGAGTAGACGGGTAACTCTAAACGTTCTAAACAGCGATAGGCAGTTAACAAGGGGTTCAAGAAGGCAGCGCGCAAACCTGTAAATTTATTCGAAATCTCCGGCAGGGTAAGTATCTGGGTTATGTAGGTATCAGCAAGAACCCGTGTATCCAGGAGTCAGGACGTCCATCAAACTTAGGGATAGGTAAATCAGGTAATCTATTATAAGGAGTTCGCTCAGTAATATTTTTACTACTCATTCTTACGGGTGTACTGGCCAGGACAGGATCAACTACGGGAGCAGGTGGGCACAACTCTAACTGACGCAACCGGAGGTCGTCTATTTTCTTATTTACTAAACGCACTTCTTTTTTTACATAACTAATTTCTTGGTAATCGATAGCCGGGTCTAACCCACCCAGGAGCACTGAGGACGCGTTTACAAATAAATTACAATGAGAATCTAAATCCTTGAACCTAACTAATAATATAGGTATTTCAGAAGTACCAAGAAGTTCCGAGGTATCGGTAATCCAATCAGAAACAAAGCGTACCACACCTATATTTTTTCTATATTCCGCGCTTTCCGTAAATAAGGAATATTTTACTGTTTCATCATGAGTAGCCATTTTAAATTATCAAGTAAACAAATAACTGAACTAAAATATTAAAAATTAATAAACACGTAATAAACAATGAACCCACTAACAACGGGCGAGATCAGAAATCAAGTAAACAAATAACTCAACTAAAATATTAAAAAAATAATAAACACGTAATAAACAATGAATCCACAACAACGGGCGAGATAAGAAACCAGTTACGGTCGAGGTCAGGGACGCGTCGAGTCGGCGATCTACTATATCGCAATATAATAAAATAATATGATATATAATATGACTACAATTAAAGCTTAAACTTAAATAAAAATAAAAGAAAAAAGGGTAACAATAAAAGTGTAGGGATAATATTTTAAAGTAAGTTAGTTTTTTAAGGAAATTATATTAAAATATTTTAACTAACTTCAATTATAATTTAAAACGGGATAGGTAATAACGTATAGGCGTAATATTATAAAATATATGTAACCATATTATGTGTATTTATTATATTTTATATTTAATATATAAAATTATATTCAATATTTATTTATATATTTTACACATTATACATTCACACTACACAATTATATATTCAATATTATATGTATAAAAATTTCATATAATATTATTTATAATAAAATATAATTCACGAGCATACTCGAATGAAACGCGTAGTATGCGGCAAGGCGAGCGCGCGACGATATGATTCTACCCACGACTGCGTTATATTTTAAACAACTCGATGCGAACACGTTTTAAAAGGTTAGGAAATCAAGTAAATTATATTGTAATTGCGTTAGCTACCAAATTAAGAGCCAAAATACCAAAACGGGAGAATAACACTATAATCAAGGGGACTCAGAGGGATGAAACCACGCTCTGATCAAGGGGACTCAGAGGGATGAAACCACGCTCTGCTACCAGAAAATGTATATAGTGTATAATGAACCACGCTCTGCTACCAGAAAATGTATATTGAATACAGGGTAGGGTTGGTTCAGCAATTGTGGAAGCGTGCTGAGGGGTAGCTTATTTATTAATTATTTATCTTATATAGTCGGTCTTAGGATAATAAAATTGTACAGTACCTTATCTTCATAATTCACAACACAAACACTGATTGTTCACGGCCGCCATGGAATGTTTCACATTAGTCTTCTTCACTTAGGGTTACTTGCACTATTATCTTTTGTAGGTTTGTCTTTGTCAGGTTCAATATCAAGAGGGAATACACAAAAGGGAAATCAAATAAGGCTGAGGGAAAATCACACCGCTAATTAATATTAGATTCAGGAAGGACGTGCGCTCGCGTCGGCCGTCTCACGTGCCCCTTTTACTTCTTCTCGACAACTACTCCTGACCGCTCGCGCGGGGTGTTCGCACAAGACTACAAACTAGTCGGGGTTGCCATATATGAACATACATAATATTTTTTTATTTTTCTTTTTTTTATAATTTTATCAAGTTTATAAAGGCTAGTTAATACTATGCTTGAAATGACGGCAATGACATCCACACCTTATATATACATATTAATTATAAAATATTTACATATTATATATTTTTATATAAATATATTTATATGAATTAAAATAAAGGAAATGAAATTTACTTACCTCATGATGTTTTTTTTCATTGTGTAAATCAAGATTGCCTTTACAAGTGAATCCTAGTACACACGAATCACATTTAAAAGGTATCTTTTTAAAATTAGGCTGTTTGCCTTTTAATTCTCTATTCTTAATCATTTCATCTTCTGTGAGTATTATTGTTTTTATTTTATCATTAATTAGTTCATTTTTCTCTTTTATTTCAGTACTTTTGTTTTTTATTTCAGAATTATTAATTTTATTGTTACCTTTTGAGGATTCATTAATAGATTCTTTTTTATCAATAAATTCTTTTTTTATTGATTCTAAATCTTTTTTAATTTCTTCATGAATCAAACTTGTATTAATAATTTCTCTTTGTTTCAAACAACTTAACGGAAGAATGTTCTGAAATAATATTGCATTACTTTCAATAAATATATGTATAAACATACATATATATGTCTTGATGGCATCACATTACAGTACACTATATGTAAATTTGTACATGCAATTGTTATGGGATTGATATTAAATTGAATTGAATTTACCCAAAAAGAATTACTTAAAATCTTAAAAAAATACATATTGAACATGACTTAAAATTAATAATATTTACTTTATAAAGTCTGAAAGCTATATAAGTAAAATAACAGCGACAGTATACAAAGGGGCATGTGTCATGTAGAAGATATCCAAGTTCATACTAGAGTACAATTACTTAGGGCCAGCAGCGAAGGAACAGACAGACAGATGATTAATGATGAAAGATTTCAATTAATACTTAAAAAAAACATATAAAAATTTGAATGAAGCACGACTCAAACCCGCACCCTCTTGCGAACCGTGCAAGCGCTCTCACCACTGAGCAGATTTCAATTAATGTTAATCTTATAAAATATTCAATTTACCTCTAAATTACATGCTGTAAGTGTTTTTTGAGCTTTCAGCACTTGATTTCTAAATTTGGTTAATTTCAATATGATTGCTTTACATTC